>OX359290.1:74943875-75178875 GCA_947179395.2 Pulicaria dysenterica | reverse complement strand
TTAAATCAAATGAACTATCAGGATAAAGTCTCTCATTATAAGCTAAACATCAATTCTCAGTTAAACCTTCCACTATATAGTTTCACACTTAAACATAGTCCATAAAGGTCAAATCCGAAGCCATTCATTTAATATGGTAAAATAGGAGTTGACAATTCCAAATTGAAACTCACGCACCTCCGTCAAGAAAACCACAACTCTCTTGTTTTTTACCTCTTAAATCTTTAGATGACCTTAACTATTTCAATTTTAATTTGAGAAAAAAAATTATACTAATCTACTCATTTTTAATTCCTTTAAAAAACCACTCTTTCCATATTTCTAAATATTTAATTTTGAAAATGCAAACCATATGAAAATGATACCAAAATATTATCATTTTGAATAATGTGAATTTTTATGATTTTTGGCTGTAAACATGTGTATATATATCATTTTCGGCTGAAAATGAGTCTATTTATATAATTTTTATCTAGATAATGTTAGCTTTTTGAATGTTGTATATTGTTATCATTTTCATCTCGAAACATGTGTGTTTAGATAATTTTTGGCTGGAAGGAGTCTATTTTTATCATAGTGGATAATGTTATCATTTTGAATGTTATATATTGTTATCATTTTCATCTGAAAAAATTGTCATTTTCAACTGGAAATTTTATCATTTTCGGCTGGAAAAGTTATCATTTTCGGCTTGACAAGACTTAGAATAAAAAAGAAAGAGGCGTGATTTTTTGGTTGGGGATCGCATAATACCATTCCTTCTATAATTACATCTTATAAATTTTTAATTAATTACAATATTAACTATTATTAAAGCTTGACTATTGATTTAAAAAAATCTAATGGTTCAGATTTAACCCTTAATTTCTATGTTTAAACACCAGACCTATATATATATATATATATATATATTTATTTATATATATATATATATATATATATAAATATATATATATATATATATATATATATATATATATATATATATATATATATATATATATATATATATATATATATATTAAGGGGATAGGATATATGCTTCTAGTAGCATATATCTTACATGCTTCCACACTCACATACAATTTAAATGAGGGGTATGTTAGTTATTTTATCATATACTTATTTAAGTGTTTGTGAGTGTGGAAGCACCTATCATAGGTGTTTCTAGCTACATACATCCTTTTCCCAATATATATATATATATATATATATATATATATATATATATATATATATATATATATATATATATATATATATATATATATATATAGTGGGAGGTTAAAATAAAAACCTTAAATTAAATGAGAATGGGAGACGCAATCCGAGCCGTCCAATACCCTCTCTTTTAATGTCATTGCACACCCATGAATTCATCACATGCACACTGCCACACCCGATCAACCCACGCTCTCCATTCATGAATTCCACTTACAAAATGAACGGCTGAAATTGAGTCTACCATTCTCATTTAATTTCTCATTCTTAGTTGAACCTTCTCATATATATATATATATATATATATATATATATATATATATATATATATATATATATATATATATATATATATATATATATATATATATACTAGTGTTTTACCCGCGCGATGCGGCGGGGTAAAATAGTTTTATTTGTCGACATAGATGCATCAAAATCCGAACCGCTTCGTAACCGAAAAAGCCGAAACCGTTTTCAAATTCGGTTTAAGAACCGAAACCGATTACCATAAATACTTTAATTACATAAAACTAAAACCGATTTCAAGTTTGGTTTAAAAACCGAAACCGATTACATAAAGTAGTACAACTCAAATAGCATTATTTACAATATGTTTCAGCAATGATCTTAAACACTTTAAATACTTTAATTACATAAAACTGTCAGAATTTAAATACATAATGAATGCTTTAAAACTGTCAAAAAACTAATTACAAAAAATGTTCTGAATTTAATGACAGTTGTACTATTTTAAAAGTGTTAAGATTGTTGTTCAAAGTTATTGTAAAAGGAGACGCAATCCGAGCCGTCCAATACCCTCTCTTTTAATGTCATTGCACACCCATGAATTCATCACATGCACACTGCCACACCCGATCAACCCACGCTCTCCATTCATGAATTCCACTTACAAAATGAACGGCTGAAATTGAGTCTACCATTCTCATTTAATTTCTCATTCTTAGTTGAACCTTCTCATATATATATATATATATATATATATATATATATATATATATATATATATATATATATATATATATATATATATATATATATATATATACTAGTGTTTTACCCGCGCGATGCGGCGGGGTAAAATAGTTTTATTTGTCGACATAGATGCATCAAAATCCGAACCGCTTCGTAACCGAAAAAGCCGAAACCGTTTTCAAATTCGGTTTAAGAACCGAAACCGATTACCATAAATACTTTAATTACATAAAACTAAAACCGATTTCAAGTTTGGTTTAAAAACCGAAACCGATTACATAAAGTAGTACAACTCAAATAGCATTATTTACAATATGTTTCAGCAATGATCTTAAACACTTTAAATACTTTAATTACATAAAACTGTCAGAATTTAAATACATAATGAATGCTTTAAAACTGTCAAAAAACTAATTACAAAAAATGTTCTGAATTTAATGACAGTTGTACTATTTTAAAAGTGTTAAGATTGTTGTTCAAAGTTATTGTAAAACATGCTATATTACGTGTACTACTTAACTTAAAACATTGTTTTAAAAAAAAGAGCTAAATGCTTTATAGAGTAGTATATATATATATATATATATATATATATATATATATATATATATATATATATATAGGCAAAAGTTCAAACGAGAACTGTTTTTCGTACGAGAACTGCGAGAACCAATCTGAGCCGTCTAATTCCCCTCCTTTAATGTCATTGCCCACTCATGAATTCCTCACATGCACCCTGCCACACTTGACCCCCTCCACACTCTCCATCCATTAACTTCCCATATCCAAGGAACGGCCGAGATTGGTTGTCGCAGTTCTCGTACGAAAAACAGTTCTCGTTTGAACCCTCCCCTATATATATATATATATATATATATATATATATATATATAGGAAAAAGTTAATGCAAGAACCATTCTTAGTGCGAGAACCAATCTGAGCCGTCCAATCCCCCCTCCTTCAATGTCATTGCTCACCCATGAATTCCTCACATACACCCTGCCACACTCTATCCCTCCACGCTCACCATCTATGAAACTTCTCATATTCAAGGATCAGCTGAGATTGGTTCTCGCGGTTCTCGCACTAACAACAGTTCTCGCATTAACCCTCCTATATATATATATATATATATATATATATATATATATGAGCTGTAATGTTTATATATAATTTTATATGCAGAAGTTGCCTCCCCAGTCATCCTTCACCACGTACCATCACCTAATTATATATCCAAATCTTTATGTTGATAAGTTTATATACTCCGTATATTACAATGAGTTGCATGGTGTTAGTTGAATCCACATCTGTATTTTTTTTTTAAATGTAACTATGGAATAACAACACACGCTCATAAAATAAATTAATGATGCTACGTTTACATCGGTCACACAAGAGGACATGTTAGTTCTCGCAAATTTGTCGGAAATCTCTCGCTATGTTTTTTGAGGTTCTTGTGAGCAACCCGTAAAATCGCTGCCGTAAATTTGGTGAGGAGAGAACCGATTAAGAAGCTGTGAGGAAAGAACTTCGATTTAGTATAGAAATGTTCGATGTGGAGAAGCTTTAGCTGATGGTTCACACAACAATTTTGAGGCAAGGGTTGTACATTTGATTTGGGAGTTTTGACCGGGGCTATACCATTTTGAGGGTTTGGCTATACTGGGGGGAAGTTTTGGGGGAAATGTAAAAAATGGTGGGAATGTGAAAATTTTTGGTTAATTTTGTTTTACTTTTTTAACTTTATATCTTATATTTAGTAATTGATATTATATAATTTGTTTGTTTTTTTTAATTATATTAACCTTTTGTTGAATTTTAATAGCAAAGATAACTAAAAATATGTGTTATAATATAAGATTGATATTTTTTAATAAGTATTATGTCATATTGATATGTAATTCATTTTGATGGATCATAAGTGTTATACGAGATCTCGGCTTGTGATTTCAAATAAGATCTTTAGTTATATGAGGTTTGTCATGTAACGAGAAGCGATTAAAACATGTTTCAGTTTGATTATATACGTACATGTCATGACCGGTGAACCAATTACGATAAATGATGATTATGAATCGCTTGTTTGAACTGGTTGTGCATTTGATTCAGTAATATTGGTCATGATTGATGTATTTGGTTTCAAGTATTATAGTAATTGATCAATATTGATTATAATTCACGTACATGAACAATATGACATTGTTTGACCAATCGGTTGTATAATATCATATTAATTTATATTAGTTTCATATAAAAGCTGAGTTGGAAGTTAGTAGGTTTTAGTTGTCATTAATGGTTAACTTTGGTTTTGTAATTCGGTGAAAATATTATTTAATTGTTACTTTTTACCCACTTCTGTGGGAAATCAGTGGAAAATTATACTCTAGAACAACTTTCCCGCGGAACTCTCGTTGTTCGGAATCCGTGGTAAATATGTGGAATTCGCTCTTTAATTCTCACATTAGGTTATCATAATTAATTCCATGGGAAATATGTGCGAAAATTATATAAATTTTCTAACAACTTTCATGCAAATTATTCCTATTTCAAATCTATTGAAATCCGTGGGAAATCACTTTGAAATCATTACATGTGATTTCAAATTCAAGTTAGTTGAAAATCCGTGGAAAATTTATTACAAATTTTCAACAACTTTCCCACGAAATATTTTTGTTTAAAAACCATGGGAAATTTATGGAAAATATGTGGGAAATGAATAACTGTGTTTGTAGACTCAAATTCGTGGAAAATCCTTTTAAAATTTTTCTATTGAATTTAGTTGTGGGAAATCCATTTCTAATGCCTGTTTTTCTACTAGTGGGTGTTAGCAACTTCAATTCTTATTTAACTTTCATATAATCATTTTGTTAAATAAAAATAACATTGTAAGTTGTTTCAGATTCAAACATATGCAACCATAGATTGTAATCGTATTGAGTTGGGATTGACAAGTCAATTAAGAATGTTTAACACAAAGTCAACCCCTATAAATATTTGTGACACAAATATTTAAACACTAATCCGGATATGTTTAAAATGGACACGACTTAAGTAGCCCTTTTATTTATAGGGTTGGCGGGTTTGTGTGTCACAAATAGGTTGATGGGTCACAAATGAGTGGCTAGATCTAAACGAGTTGGCAGGTCATATACAAATCGTATCGAGAGAAGATACAGAAATAAGAATAAATCTACATAAAGTAAACGCGTTAGCGGACCACAAAAGAGTTGGTGAATCATAAATGTGTTCCCAAGTAAAAAAGAAATAAGGAATTAAAAAACATATATAAAATAAACAGGCATGTCGACCCATTCTCCATTTAACTAAGTCTAACATGAACACAACATACTATAATATAGGTAAATCCGAAAACGTCATGTTTAATACGTATCAACACAAACCCTTTTATCTTTGGGTCATCTATCAATTTTGTGTCGTATCAAATTTTGTCGCCCCAAATGACAGCATAAACTTATTTTTCGGTTAAACTGGTTGCAACACTGATTTTGAAAACACTTTGAACTAAAAAAGAGAAAACAAAGTTGGGTTACTAGATTGGAGGTTACTCACTTTTATCAGTTTGAAGAATCCTCTTTCTAATCATATGGACTAGTATTAAACCATTTGTATGACATGTAATCCGGGTTACTTAACCCGAATGTCATATCAGCGCCACATTACCTTCCTTTTCTATTCTTCTTTCCAACCCAAAAGCTAGTACAGTTTAACCCAATCTAGCTTACTCATACCTTTTATTTTATTAAATTATATATATATATATATATATATATATATATATATATATATATATATATATATATATATATATATAATCAAGATCAAATAAAAAAAGTTTTATGGTAAAAAGGGTAAGAAGAAATATGGTGATGACATGTGGCATAAACAACAAAAACTAACAAAAGGGTAAAATAGGAATATAAAATTTCTCACCCCACAAATTCTCCCCCCACGTATTTCTCGTTCTGATTTATCGCCCCATCCCTTCCCCAGCATCACTGCCGCACATATCATCCATGTCGATTGTTACCATCGCAAATCACAACCAGAATTAAGATCTGTTTGCAGCCACCACTGATGGTATTTCGAGATTTCAGATTTCCAGGGTTGTTCGTTTTCGATTTTCGGTCGTAACCACCTCCACAACCTCCGATGTTGGGCTGTTCGATTTCAGATTTCCTGGGTTGTTCGTTTTTTATTTTCGGTCGTAACCACCGCCGCATAGGGCTGTTCGGATTTCGGTTGCGACAACCACCCATCGCTGCAGTCTTCCATCTTCCGCCGCATGTGTTCATTATACGCCACTCCTGTGATGTCGCCGCCGTGTATCCATCTTCCGTTACACCACCACCGCCGCAAAGGGATGTTCGATTTTCGATTAACATCATCGAAATTAGTGTTGCTGCACCGTCGGAGATCAGAGAGAAAGAGATGCGGCACAGTTCGACCGACTTCCTTAAATCCTAATCGTTCCTGTTGTGCACCGTTGGTTTTGGTCACTGTTCCTAGCATTTTTTATGAAGATTCTTAAACGCCAAAGTGTATGTGCATCAGTTTCATTTTTTTTACGAAAGATTTTTTAAATCAGTTTCTTTATCTCATTCAAAATTGTACATCACTGAAATATTGTGAATCAAGCTTCTTGTTGATTCTTGGTATCCATCCCTATATTTTTTTGTTTATAAATCTTAATTTTGAAATTAATTGTTCATCAAAATATCTTAATTTCATCTGGTATTCTTTTTCTTATCTTCTATATATTTGTTAATATTACTTGTTCATCCATTTATTTTTTGATGATCATTATGCACCATTTATTAATTTGTGCATCTGATGTTGGATGATTCTGTATGATGAATGGTTTTGATGATTATGTTTCATTAATGGTTTGATGACTTTGTTCTGTTTTTTTATGTATGGTTTGGTGATTCTGTTTTTGATAGTTAATAGAAAATCTGAAAGTAAATCATCCGAAATCTCTGGTTTTGATGATATTGTTTTGTGCATCAAAATATTTAATAGAAAATTAGTTTTTATGGAGAAAATAATCTGTAAATTAAAAATCTGCACCTAAATTTTAGGAACTGGATTTTGTAAAAGGTCTATTATACCCTTTTCTACATTTTTTAATATTTAATAAAAAATGAAAAAACCAATTTTTAGAAAGAAATGAATGGCTGAGATTTCTCCTTACGTTTTGTAGAATAAAACTCTTTTTAGTTTATCCCCTTATATATATATATATATAAATTAGAGAGAAGAGAGAGCTCGGGTTCACCAACCCGGAATGGAGGAAAGAGAAGCCAACCCAAAACACCCCTAGGTGTTCCCCTCCAACCCGATAAACCCCATATGTCTGGCGGTGGCACGGCCACCAATCAATTTTAGAGGCATTGTGAAAATTTTTGACTTTTTTGAATTTTTTTAGTGCCACCAAAAAATAAATTTTTTAAATAAGATAATAACTTATAGTTCAATGTTATGAAGTCCATTACACTGTTGGTCCTTTTAATGTTAGGCTATTTCACATTTGGTCCTTTAAGCCAAAACGTTGCAAATGCTTATGGTCCTTTAAATGAGTTTTTTATACACATTGTGACATTGATCATTTGACCGTTAAATTTTAACAGTGTTACAGTAATTTTTTAAAAATGTTTATGTTCCCCTTTCCTCTCTATCCCTTTTTTCTTTATCCCTTAATCAACCCATTGCTACCACTAGAACATTGTCGGCCCCGTCATCGCTACCGGACCACCACCATAAGACTATGACAACCGTGAGATCCCCACCACAATAAAACCCTCACCCACTTACTAAGCACAATACCCTCTACTGCAAAGGGCTCTACCCCTACAAATTTGTAACCTTTTTCCGTCAATGGTGAACTCGTCGCCAATAAGAACTCACCACCGTCGGTTGCATCAAAAACTTTTCTTATTTCCTCTTTTTTTCGTTTTGTTGTTTGTTTGTGTTTATGTGTGTGAGAGATCAATAAGATCTGGTATGTTGTGTGTGTGTGAGAGAGAGAAAAGGATCTATGTGTGCTTGATTTCGTGTGAGAGAGATATGTATATATGTGCTTGATTTCAGGTGGTGAATAGTGTTGGTGAAGATATTATGCTAGCGGTGGTGGTGGTCTAGTGGTGGCGGCGGAGTAGCACTGATGGTTGTCCATAGGTGTCAGTGGTCTTGCGATGGTGGAGGTCCAAGGGCGGCGGTCCTGCAGTGGTAATGCTATGGTTTTGTCACTTTGTCCTTGTATTAGATTATAAGAAAAGGGGTTGTTTGGAAGGGATAAAATAGGCATTATAAAAAGATTAACCGTAACATTCTTAATGTTAAGACCAATTGTGTGCAAAAAACTCATTTAAAAGACGTTCTGCAACTTTTTGGCTTAAATGACCAAATGTGAACTAGCAATAATACTAAAAGGACCAACGGTTTAATTAAGTCAATATTAAATAACAATTTACTTAAGTGGGCTTCACATAAATTATGTTTTGTTGTAGATTTTAGCCTTAAATTACTGGAACAACAACTAAACACTTATTAACCCGACCCGATTAACTGAAAACAGAAAAAACTCAAACAAAACCAATAATGTTGAATTAATTATATTTTTTTCGTTACATAACGGGTTGTCAAAAATTTTGAATCCGTCCTTGACCATAGAGGGATCCTTGTATACACTAGGGATGGCAAAAAGACTGGAACCCGATAGAGATCGCGAAATCCGAATAAACAAGGCGAGGGGAGAAAGTGTTATGGAATCAGGGTAGGGAAAGGGGCATTAACAGGTTTTTTTCCGATTATCTGGACATTTGACTGGGGATACCTTGCCCCGCCCTGCCCCGATTATATATTATGTTTATACTTTTATATATTTTACACGCACATATATATATATATATATATATATATATATATATATATATATATATATATATATATATATATATATATATTATTTAATAATATATTAGTGTATGTAATAGCTACAAATTGAAGTTTTCATAAATCCCTTTAATCGTTCACCCTTGGCATGTAAGCATTTTGTATTTTTGTAAATGGGTGTACAAATTTCGGGGCAAAAAGGGGAAACGGGACGGCGATCGGGGTAAGCTATATCCCCAATGGGGCGCCCCGATAAACTCCCCAATTGGGAACGTAGCGAGGACGCGACATAAAAATTTCTTATCGGGTTCGGAGATGAGGATTGTCTACCCCCACCCCCGAACTCGCTCCATTGTCATTCGTAGTATAGACAACTAGCAATAGCGAAACTTAATTAATTGAGGAGTGGGGATAAGGATTAAGGAGGGTATCGCCCCTCCTAAAAACTAAAATCTTAACTTTTTGCTATTGTCTTTCTTTAATACCTTTTTACATATATTACAAGTGTAACTTTGAAGAGAATATATGTTACATTCTTTTAAAAACCATATTTAACCATTTCTAATAAAAACTAGATTAACAGCTTGTGTATAAATACGAGAATGTTAACTTAAATAAAGTTTAAATGCTTATTGTATATATTGATTATTAAATGGAGATTTAGTAATAGGCAAGTTGCGGGTATTTCCTTAAATCTACAATGTGTTCCAACTTTGCATGTTTTACTACTTCCATGAATGTATACACATTCTAAATGTCCACAGTCAGTCACTATTCACGAGAAGGAAGTTTGAACGAAGACTAAGGGAAGTGGTTGATCATGTGATCAATAGGGATTGAATACGGGGACGTAACACATCGCCTGTACTTGATAAGTGCTTTAAGTGACTAGACAACCCACGCCTGATTTTACTTCATTGTACTTGTCAAGAGTAGATCGGGATGATAATTTTAATTCGTCCTTAGATTGGAGATACATGTATTTCCACGACATTGGTCTGTGTTGTTCTGGTTGCTTTCAAATACAAAACGTAACTGGTTGTTATAAAGGGAGCTTTTGGGCAAAGTATTGCCGATGTAATGAGGCAATGTAATCAAAGGGGTTCCTATGTTTAGAGAGATATCACAGGCCCTCAATTATAGGGCGCTGACACCAAAATGCATGACCGTGCTTAAGCTTGGTGGTTGATCAGTTTCAACTTGTATATTTTGGTTACCACCAATTTTCATCGAGAAACATAATAATGAAAGATGGGAGAATGACTTAGTAACATGTCTCGTGTTCACATGGATATCGCGAACAAAAGGATGATTGGTCACTTATCTATAGGGTCATATCTAGGGATGGCAACGGGGTTGGAGGTATCGGGGATCACTCTTCCTATCCCCATCCTAGTTCTCCCCCCTAGTCCCCATCCTTGCCCCCATTACCATGGGGAATCGACTTGCATCCCCATCCCCGTCCTCATCAGGTATCGGGGATCCCCACAGGGATCGGGGATTTTCTTCCTCTATAAAATCAAATTTTCTAAATAGGTATACATGAGAGAGTTTTTTTACAACACAAGAATTACAAATCTAAATTGACCCTTTCAACCGGTTCACATCAAAATGTAATCAATCAAGTATTTAAATAGTTATAAAAGACATAATATTTTTGATAAAAGACATGATATATTTCTTAAATCGTTCTATAATACAAATACATTATCAATCAAATAGATTATTTCTCTGACATATATGTCTCTACAAGACGCTTATAATACTTTCAAAGATGTTCTACAAAAACTATATTCGTAATTTTTCATCGTTTTAGTTTCTTTTCATTCTGATCTATGTATAATAAATCGTATGAAACGATCATGTATGTTTAAACAAAAAAAATCTTATTGATATGCATATTAATGTAAGAAAGTTAAATTGGATACAAATGCATATTTATATAAGAACCTTGACTTTAAAAAATAATAAATATATATAATATGTGCAGGGTCGGGGTTGGGGAATATGAGAAGTGCATTAATATTACACTAAAAACTTTTAGAAGTGAAATATGATTTTTTTTAAAAGAGTACTTACGAAAAGTATTAATAATAAAAAATTTATTTATATACCCGAGCACTGCACGGATATAACACTAGTTTTATTGGTACGTATGTTTCTTAATGATAGCCAAAATACAATGCAGACTATCTAATGAACATAATAAGAAAATATATGTTTCTTAGGTTGTTGATGCGGGCACATTTTTTATTAGTGTCTTAAGTTGGAGTGTGGAGATCTCAAAAGCCAACTTGTCATATAAGATCGTAAAACGCTTTGCCACCGGAGGCTTGGTAAAAATATATGCCGTTGTTCTCGGGAAGGAATAGCAACCCAGGGGGGTTGATATCATGGCTCTCTATACGTTCATGCTACGTGTTTTTTTATTGTCACAAATTAGAGAAGACATACCTTCTTAAAAGACATCAAATTCTTTAACAAGCCATGGTAGCCACCACTACTACACATAAAGGAATGGGGACCGGTTAATTTATTCATGAAGACCGGTTTTAGTGGGGGTGCCTTTTAGGGGTGGTTCCCATGAAAAAAACACATAAAGACCGGTTATTAACCGGTTCCGATAAGTACACATAAAGACCGGCTATCATAAAGACCCGGTCCCCATAAAAAACTAGACAAACCGGTTATAGAAAACACGAAGACCTGTTCTTGAACCGGTCCCCATAACAAACCATAAAGACCAGTTTTTCTATAAAAACCGGTCTCTTCTTATTAACAAATTTAAAAAAAATAAATTTTCCAAAATACTAGTAGTGCCCGTAGAATTACAAATTTCACATAATTTCACCAAAAAGTTACTTAAATAATATATTACAACGTAACTATACAAAACTTAGTTGATTATCACAATTGAGATAAATACAAAACCAAGCTAATATCTTATCATAAATCTTCCTTAGTTGCAACAATCTTCCTCAAAAATCTTTCATTCTTCTACACATATAGTTACTATATCTGCAAGACCACAAACATTTATGTTAGATTCAAAAACATTATTACAAACATTTTTCACAAGCTAGAAAAAGTTGTCATAATCCACACATAATCAAATATAATAAACACAATGTTTACTTTACCCGATCGAATTTGACACATTTTGTGCCATGTAGTTCTTTTTGGGAAAATGGATGACGACTCCACTGCACCTATTTAAATAACAAGTATATTAAATGGTTGTCATCTTACTTATCTAATAAATAAGTAATAAAGCTACACGTGTCATCTTTCAAGCATACAATTTACTTGATGTCCCGCTCAATAGTTATGCTTAATATACTGCCACGTGGAGTACCCTTTGTTTTTATTTATTTTACCGCTTCTGTACTAAGCCCTATTAACAGCTAACCCTAATTACATCTAAATTAAGAGACTATAACAAGTATGATAGATAGGGCCGGTCCAAATTTCAAGTAACAAAGCATATAAAGCAATTAAGCAAAGAAGACATTAGACATAAATCACATAATACAAAATAAAGTTAAGCTTAGAAGGATAAATACCTGATTAGGCTTCAAGCCTTCAAACTTCAAAGGTTGTATAATTGAACTTTGACCCTTTTAGGTAGATGTACTTTGATTAATTATGCAAGACTGCAACAAAATCAGATTTCTATAAGTATACATAGATTTTATCTTTTAGTAAATCAGGGCATATACATAGATGATACATCCTTCATAGAATCTTATAAGAATGCAAGAAGCAAACCCATATAAAATAACAGAGGAACCCAAAATGTTTGAGATTTGATTGCTACCGATTATATTCCCAAATGTGTTATATAATTGATAATAATTTCTGCTTAAGATCCAAAACATGAATGATTGCTATCTAAAGAATAGTACAACACAATTTATCTTATAAGGGCAACTAGTATTATATTAAAAACCATTAGTAAGAAATTAACTAATGTATACAAAAGTACACAAAGACAACAAAAATTAGAGTTTCATACAAAAGTCCATTACACTTATTCTAATGGATATAATATGCAACAATAATCAATATTGAAAGAGAAAAAATAAGAAGCAAAACCAATATAATAAATAAAACAGATATGTGATAACATACAATAAGTCAATAATCAATAATTCAATATCTGAAAAACTGAAAAAGCAAGATAACTGACAGTCGAGAGGATAACATACAATAATAGATCATCCATATATGAAAAAGCAAATAAAGAACATCACAAACCTTTAGTTTTTAAAGCAGCGGTGAACGGAGAATGGGGCGACAACCGACGGCAACTGCAAGTGGGGCAACCGGGCAAGAAAGAACGACAGTCGAATTTGGCGACGGGATTGGAGAAATTAAACTGAGATATAACCTGAGTGTTTCAGTTGATAACAAAATCGAGAGACTAACCGGAGTCGGCTTCGCTGGTCGCTGGCCGCTGCTCCTCGCCGGTGGTCGGCTGGTCGCTGACTAGTGAAGGGCTCTCCGATGGTCGCTGCTCCTCGTCGGTGGTAGCTGCTCGCCGGTCACTGCACGCTGTCGCCGGTCGCTGCACGCTGCTCGCCGGTCGCTGCACGCTGCTCGCTTGGCGGCTTGCTACCGGAGTTGCATTTTCCGTGGACTCGTGGTGCGTCGAGGGGACGAAGACAGGTTAGGGTTTCAGTCGTACGTGGTAGCGTGGAGGGTGGAGGGTGGAGGGTGGAGTGAGGACTGAGGAAGGAACGATGGTTGTAATGGGGGGGGGGGGGGAATAGATCTAGGGTTTTAAACTTATTTTTACATTTTACTAATAAATATATAAATTACAAATATAAATGGAGACCAGTATGACCAGTTATGTAATTGAAAACCGGTTTTTATTAGTAAATAATATGGGGACCGGTTTCTATGTATAAAACCGGTCTTTATTAAGCATATAGGAACCGGTTTTTAAGATAGGAACCGGTCCCCATGTCTTTTACTCTTAAAAACCGGGTTTTTATTTACGAACCGGTTCCCATACATATAAAAACCGGTTTTTTGTTAAATTGGTTCCCATAGAGTGGTTTTTATTGTCTTTTGTGTAGTAGTGCACAAAACTTGACATACATTGGTCTCCATTTGATGCGTGCTTTTCACGTTACAATCTAGATACAAAAATTATGACAAATATATACAGACATTACTCTAGCGCGCAAGTATATATGACTGGAGTGTGCAATGATATACATGAGATAAGTCATGATCGATCCATAGGGAAGACCAGATGGGAACTAATATAATTTAAACTTAAATAATCAACCTGTTAAGGGATTTTTGAAATATTGATGCCATATTTTTAATTTTTATTTTCATATTTATAATTTAGATCTAAATATTGACTAAAAGAAAGTAAATTAAATAACTTTTGAATAAATAAATTGATTCGTAAAATTATTAAGTATAATTTAATCCACCTTGGTATAAATTTGATTGTTAGGAATTGGTTATATTGGTTTTTCCAAGAGGTTAGTTAATTAACTCCCAATAACTACCCACAATGTACTTTAATAGGGTTCATTAACTTCCGTTAATGATTTTTTAATCAACACACCTCTATTACAACATAGTTGTTAAAATTAGCTCCTACATGATCCTTAACATATGAACTATCATTCATAAGTAAAGTTAAATTTTATTTGGTTATTGGTTAATAGATTTCAATTGTTATTCATACAGTTGAATATATTATAGAAGTGTTAAGTCCGCCCTTTAGCCTAGTCTATATTCACACCTATGACCTGATGCAACTCCGTACCAACATCTCACTACTACTTAATTAATTAACGGCTAAACTTTTTCATAACCTGAGCTTTCCTTAACCAGTTGACGTTACTTCATAACCTTAGCCTTGCTTTCTTTATAGTTCGACCAAAAGTGACTTCTTAACCGAAACCTACTTTTTTATCTTACTATAAAATAGGCCTTTGGCATTTCAAACGGGCGCTTTGCCCCTCTTTTCATTATTAGAAAGAGTGGGGGAACCAGGGGGACTAACCACCGAATTTACATGTGAAATCGCCAACATGAACAGAAACGAAATCTTTAAATTCATATAGAAAAAACGAACCACTTTTATTCCCGGAGCCCACGTTATATGAAGAATGGTTCTTTGGTCCTGTCCGTCTAGTCCACCAATTATTCACTCCCGTTTTCAATTGATGTATGTAATTAACAAGTTTAACAAACTTATTGATCAAAAGTGTATGGTATAACATTTTTAGTTCTTTTCAAATGATAACCCAATATGAAAACTAATATAACATCAAATGTTTTATCAAATCATTATCTAGGTTTCATAACATCATAGTCAATAAGGAAGGAATTACCATAGATGAATTAAACTTGTAAATGGTTTGATGCACCATAGATCGCAAAACTAGGATGCTTCTCCCTTGATATCCAAAGTAAAAAAAAATATATTAATTACTACAAGTTAACCTTTTAGATATTGTTCTAATGACTTGGATAAAGCCAAAGAGAGTTTTCTAAAACTAGAATACAAGGAAGAGAAGAGTATTTGAGAGAAGATTGTACGTAAATGTGTGCTAGCTTGCAGGGCTTGCTAATTATAGGAGAAGTTCTTCACAACCTCATGGCGTAAACATTCAAAAGTTCATGAAGTGAAGTAGCTCATTCGGCCACCTTTTGTCTTCTGTACATGTATTACCTATCTTTTCATCATCTTCTTCACTATTTACCAATTAGGCTACTCTAATACAGTGATAATGCAAGCGGCTTGATCTCATTCTAGAGTTTGTCTTCATTTGGATGCATATTTACTAAGAGAATTACCAAAAATGTCATTCAATTTAACCTTTTGTAGCACTAAAGTTTCACGGGGTGAACATCTAAAAGTTCATGGAGTGAAGACTTGTAACTTCTGGTATTTTTCTTCTGATTTTTACAATTTTCTTTTTTTCTTGGTTCGATTCTTCATCTTAAGTGTGTGTTTCATGATTATACCAAACATCAACATATTTAGATTTAAACTTACAATTTTGGTAAAAAAAATAGAAATGTAGATGATGTTGGCTGATATAAATTAATTTGTATTTAATCAGCAATATCATAAGTCCCAAAACTTTGAATATCCTCAAGCAAAATCATTATGAAAGACTATCCAAATATCGATCAAAGAACTTCTTTTTCATGCCAAACATCAAAGTATCCAAGATACAAAGAAATTAATCACTTAGCAAAATAATGTCATTATCATGCATAGTTTTTCATCGTCACTAAGTGGTTAAGAGTGTATACACTACTAGAAAATCACTAATTACCGACGGACTTTCCGACGGAAAAAATCCGTCGGAAATTTTCTAAGGGATTAGCGACGGTTTACTAACGGACCCAGTTTCCGACGGATTTTCGACAGATTTTCGACGGATAACAGTTAGTCGGAAATCCGTCAGAAACCATCGAATTTGCTGACGGATCAGCGACAGATCTGTGACGAAAGAATGTCGTCGGAAATCCGTCGGAAATCCGTCGCAAAGTTAGTCCGCCAGAAATCCGTCGGAAAATTTCGTCGCAAATCCGTTAGAAATCCATCAATCGAAAATCCGTCGGAAATCTGCGAGGAAAGAATGTCGTCGGTAATCCGTCGGAAAATTCTGTCGCAAATCCGTTAGAAATCCATCCATCGCAAATCTGTCGGAAACTTCTGTCGGAAATCTGCCGCAAATCCGTTAGAAATCCATCCATCGCAAATCCGTCGAAAATTTCCGACAGACTTCCAACGGATTTCGGATGGACGATTCTAGTTTTTCTGTTTTTTAAGAGTTATGATCATATTTTGTATATATTTACGCATTTTATGATATTACGTGCCGCTATGTTTTATCTATATAAGTATACACGTATAGCGATACATACATGTGTGCATTTTTTTAGTATACAATTTTGAACTTAAGTATATATATTTTAAAATGAATTCATGTACATGTGTATACGTGTGTATATGTACGATTATATACGAAGAAAAATATTAATATAAATAATTTTAAAGAAGCACTGTCGCAAATCTGTCGCAAATCCGTCGGAAATGCCCGACGGATTTCCGACGGACGGTTCTAATTTTCGAAGATTTTCAAAGTTATGATCGTTTTTTGCGATATATTTATACATATTCTCATAAAAGAAGTGTTTTAAATTATAAATATCATATTTCTACTCATGATACGCATATGTATACCACGTGTCACGAGTTTTTGTGTATATGTATAGTAAACGTATAAAGATACATACATGTTCGTGTGTTTTTTAGTATGCAATTTTAAATTTAAGTATATATTTTAAATGTAATACATGTACTTGTGTATATATATATGTATATGTACGATTGTATACGAAGAAAACTATCAATATAAATGATTTTAAAGAAGCACCGTCGGAAATCAGTCGCAAATCCGTCGGAAATTTCCGACTGATTTCCGACGGACGGTTCTAAATTCGTATATTTTAAAAGTTATGATCGTTTTTTGCGATATATCTATACATATTCTCATAATAGAAGTGTTTTTTCTTATAAATGTTATCTTTCGACTCATGATTTACATACACGTATAGTACTTGTCACTATGTTTTATGTATATGTATATGTACACGTATATATAGATACATACATGTTCGCGTGTTTATGAATATGCAACTTAAATTTAAGTACATATTTAAAATGTAATACATGTACTTGTGTATATTTGTGTATATGTACGATTGTATACGAATAAAACTATCGATATAAATGATTTCAGACGGAGTTTTCTAATTTTTTCATAAATTATATTATGATCGGTACCTAATTTCTTCAAAATGTAGGTGTTTATTTATATTAATGTTTTCTAAATGATATTAATGTTTTATAATTTTTTTCAAAGTTTACGTATATAAACAGATATGTGTGTATTACACTTGTTAAATTTTGAGATTTTAGTATAGGTATTTTAAATTTATTTTAGTATTTAAAATTCATTTTGTGCTAATTTTTC
This sequence comes from Pulicaria dysenterica, assembly GCA_947179395.2. Lineage (NCBI taxonomy): Eukaryota > Viridiplantae > Streptophyta > Magnoliopsida > Asterales > Asteraceae > Pulicaria > Pulicaria dysenterica. The sequence goes on along the minus strand of OX359290.1, from coordinate 75,160,717 downwards.
TTATCAAAAAATTTGAAAAAGTTAAAACTGAAAAGGGGGGAATTGGAAAAACAGAAAAGGGGGGAATTGAAAAAAACGCTACTTAGTGGGAATTGAAAAAGGTAAACCGATCGTTCATCTCTCCACCCCTAGGGCTCGCCGCTTTGCTGTCTGGTGAGAGCCGCCGCCGCCGCCTCTCGCCTTCGTTCTCGTCTGTGTACCGCCGCCCCTTCTCGTCGGCGTTAGTTCTTGTCTGTGTACCGACGCCGCTGGTTATCGCGTGTACCGTCGGCATTTGTTCTCGTCTGGTTCTAGCTGCCGCTAGTTCTCTCCCGCTGCTTCTTCACCGCTGGTTCACTGGCTTCTTCACCGAAGGTATATCTCTCTGCCGGCATCCCTCTAAAGTTCCCCTATCGTGAGTTAGTCTGTGTACCAAACTCTGGATTGTTGGTTAAGCACTGTTATATGATTTGTAATTCACTATGTAGGCTAGTTTGCAACTTGTCTCTTTCTTTTTAATATGAATTTATTTGGATGCTGCTGATTTCATGGTTATAGTACATACTTATGCTTCATGCTGCATCTTTGGCCAATGGTAATAGAATTTCATGATATTAATAGATGAGATATACAGAATCTTAGTTTCATTCCTTCATATGTTCCTGAGGGCTACATTTTTAGTTGACTAATATTATCTATTAGGGTAATTGCTGCAAAATATAATTTTGTTTTCACTAGTAGAAATTTATATGTTGTTTTCTTGTTTTCAAGATTAGTTCACAAGTCACAACCAATTAGTTCACACTAATACGCATGATACAAAGGTCCAAATACTTTGAAAATACATGCCAATAGGTTTACTGTTTTTTATTTTTGCAGGTTTGCGTATTTGTAGAATTTTGTTTTCATCGGTAGAAATTTGTTTGCTGTTTTTTTTAGGTTGTTCACTGTTTGGGTTTGGGGTCAAGAATGAAAGGCAAAACCCGCCCCGAACCCATTCCTATTCTTCACCGCTGGTTCACAGTTGTTTCACCACCGCTGCTTCTTCACCGAAGGTATATCTCTCCATCTCAATGTACCACACACACTCTCTCTCTCTTCTCTCTTTGAGTATCTCTCTTTGTTTGAGTATTTCTCTGTCTCTGTTTGCTTTTTCACAACTGCTGTTGGTTCTTTCTCTGATTTGTTTTTGTTGTTTGAATATTGAAAGTGGTTATCAACTCGAAAGTGGTATTCGTATTTGTTGTTCCATTGGTATTTTCCATATTAGTTTATTATTGGTTATGAATATTGAAAGTGGTTAAATCAATATGATTTACTTCATCTGTAAAGTATCTTGAAATGTGAAGTGTTTATATATTTCTTTTTTTATTGTGTTGTTTATGAACTTGAAATGTCAAGAAATGTGAATTGTTAATAAATTTTTGATTGTTGTTGTTTATGAACTTGAATTGAGAAGTGTTAAACATATATTGATTGTTATTGTCTATGAACTTGAAATGTGAAGTGTTAAGAAATTTTTTGTTATGGTTTAATTTAACTTTATCTTCCTTGTTTTCAGAATGGAAGTCAGTTGTTGTCGACTTGCTTCAGCTTGCATACCTTTGGAAGGCTATTTCTAAAGATTTAGTTCCTAATAGTTTTAACCATGACTTGTATAACAGACTTGTTAGTTGTTGCTTTCGTTATTGTACAATTCGGAGTTGTATTTAAGTAGTTAGTTGTTGAGTGTTGTTAAAAAATATGAAATTTGAATTTTGGAATATATTTTAACATTTATTGATGCAAAATATTTTTAAATTAAACTTTAGTTGAGCAAGCCGAGTGGAGCTCGAGTTTGATACTGTGTCGGCTCGGCTTGATTACATCCCTAGTACATCTTACTGTTTTTTATTTTATTTTGATTTTTTTTTTTAAATTCCATTGGAAATCCGTCGGAAACGTCCGCCGGAGATCCGTCGGAAACGTTTGTCGGAGATCCGTCGGAAACGTTCGTCGTAACTCCGTCGGAAACGTCCGTCGTAAATCCATCGGAAAAACCCGTCGCAAATCCGTCGTAAACTTCTGTCGGAATTCCGTCTGAAATTAGGTTAGTCGGAAATCTGTCGGAAATCTATCGCAAAATTCCGTCGCAAATCCGTCACAAAAGTCCATCGGTAATCCTTCGGAAATCCGGTCCGTCGGTAATCCGTTGGTAAAATCCGTCGGAAATCCGCCGGAAACGGATTAGCGAGGCCCCTTTTACTGGTGGACACATTCCGTCGGTAATCCGTCGGAAACGCTGTTTTTCGACGGATTTCCGACGGATTTTGCCGTCGGAAATCGCCCTGTTTGTTGTAGTGATAGTAGGGGTGTGCATGGGGTGGTTTGGGGTGGTTTCAAGCTTAAACCGAACCCAATTCGCTAATTTCGGTTTTAGAATTTTTAAACCCAATGGTTTCGGTTTCTATCGGTTTCGGTTTTGGCGGATTCTAGTCATTAACGGTTTGGTTTCGGTTTTAAAACCGAACCCACTTGGTTTTCAATATTAATATCAAATTTCTTGTACCAATCTTCATATTTATAACATTATATACAAATTTCAGCCACAATATCTAATTTCTAGCATTAAATTCAATTTCTAATAACATACTTCAAAACTAAAAAACAATTTTCAACTCAAATATTCAAAACATAAAAATATTTTGTATTATATAATCATAATATAAACGTCAATTTGAAAAGAGGTAAACGACAAAGAGAATGAAAAGTTATTGACTCTAATAATTGTACCTTAAAATATTTAATGAGCTTCATTGATTTCTATTTTAAAACTATAAAATTAAAAAAAGTATATTATAATATTTAATATTAATGGAGCGGTTTCTTAGTAGGGCGGTTTCTAGTTAAAATCCGAAACCAAACCCAACCCATCGGTTTCTGCAAAATTGAAAACCGAACCGTCGGTTTTGAAATGGTTTCGGTTTTATCGGTTCGGTTTTGTCGGTTTTAACGGATTGGTTTCGGTTTTTCGGATTCTATGCACACCCCTAGTGTATAGAGGTTATCTTAATATGTCAAAACACACCGTGATAGCTTTTTATCAACAAATAATTTGAGTACTAAAACTATAACAAATACTAATGATGAATTTGTTTTTACAACATTCATGTCTCAGAAAAAAGGCTTTTTCCGACGGAAAATTTCCGACGGATTAAATCCGTCGGAAAATTCCAACGAATTTCCGATGAAATTCCGAGGGTTTGGTAACTAATTACATATCGACGGATTTCCGGCAAATTTCCGACAGATTTCCGAAAAGTAGTGATCCATCGGAAATTCATTGGAATTGTTCCGACGGATTTCCGACAACATTCCGAGAGTGGAGTAACTAATTACATCTCGACAGTTTTCCAACAGATTTCCGATGGATTTCCGACAAATAATGATCCATCGGAAATTCGTTGGAATTGTTCCGACGAATTTCCGACAAAATTCCGAGAGTTGAGTAATTACTTACATCTCGACGGATTTCCGACAAATTTCCGACGGATGTTTGACAAATAGCGATCCATCGGAAATTCGTTGGAATTGTTCCGACGGATTTTCCGACAAAATTCCGAGAGTGGAGTAACTAATTACATATCGACGGATTTTTGACAGATTTTCGATGGATTTCCGACAAATAGTGATCCGTAGGAAATTCATTAAAATCTTCCCGACAGATTAATTTCCGGAGGAAATTCCGATTGTGGAGTAAATAATTACATATCGACGGATTTCCGACAGATTTCCGGCGAATTTCCGACAAATAGCGATCCGTAGAAAATTCATTGAAATCTTTTCGACGAAATTTCGATTGTGGAGTAACTAATTATATATCGACGGATTTCCAATAGATTTTTGACGGATTTCTGACAGATGGTGGTCCGTTGCAAATTTGTTGGAAATGATTAAAATGTATGTAACGAAATTCTAACGAATTTCCGAGGATGGCGCAGTTAATTATATAGCAACAAATTTCCGACTGATTTTCCAACAAAGTTTAATCCGTAGGAAATCCTTTAGAAAGTACCAACGGATTTCTGACGAAATTCCAAGGGTGGAGTAACTATCTATATAACTACGGATTTTTAACACATTTTGACGGATTTCCGATAAATAGTGGTCCGTTGCAAATTTGTTGGAAAGGATTAAAATTTTCTAAAGAATTTGTAACAAAATTCCGAGGATGACATAGTTAACTATATAACAACAGATTTCCGATCGATTTTCCGACAAAGTGTGATCTGTAGGAAATCTATAAAAAAATGCCAACGGATTTATTACGAAATTCCAGGGTAGAGTAGCTAAGTATATAAAGACGGATTTCCGAGTTGTAACACCCAAAAAAAATTTAAACAATACGAATAGTATTTCATTAAAACTTAGTTGGCTAAAATATTCCATACAACTATTCAATAGTAATTCATTAAAACATCATTTTTCATGTTTACCATAGCCGACCATGTATGCATACGAGTGATTTACTTTGATTATGATTATTCATGATTATGAATGACCATATTCATTGTGACCGAACATATTGACCCCTTATGAACATGTTATAATGTTGTTCTATTCAACCAAGTGTGATTGTAAACAATCACGTATGATTATGAAAACCATATTTAATTATGATTACCTCATCAACGAAGTATAACTGTGAATGACTGAGCCTCGATATGATAATGTGATACTATGACCGACCTATTCCAACATAACAAAATTTCATTTCAATTGAATTTAGTTGCTTCTTTTGATAATAATCGAATATGAAATGACGGTTTTAACAAACCATGATCGATAATAAGGAAATTAAGCTTAGTAGGACATGTTATACCAATTACAATCTACATATACACATCGTGGTGTATTAAGCTTGATTAAGATGTCTTATAGCACTTATGGCCCATCAAGGCCCATTAAACACCGGTATGACTTGATCAAGACCCAATACTCATAGTATGATCTACTATAGGTTGTACGACAGACCGAAACTTAACATGGCCTTTTAAACACATATTGACCTATAAAGGCGAATTATTACACCTATAATCCGTCTCTGAACCGTAGCTAATTAGCAACATATTAGCTACGGTTTAAGATTATTCCCCATTTCGGTTACTAATCCGTAGCAAAGTAGCAACAAACATAAACCGTCTATAATCGTAGCTAATTAGCAACAAATTATTAAGTTAAGTTTATCCATACTCTTATTTATTTTAAATAGTCAGTAAGGGGAATTAGTTAAAGTTTGTATTACCTTAACTTCATAAAGTCTAAATTGATTTTTTAATTTTAAGTAAATTATGATCAAGATTAGATCTTCTACTAAATGAAGGGTTCAAATCATTTAATAAATTTTTTCTTATTAATCTTTTATTTAGATTAGAAGATTGTCTAATTACTTAAGGTTATTAAATTGTATTTGTTTAATTAATTGTAGGTTATATACTTATATATTATAATATATATATATATATATATATATATATATATATATATATATATATATATATATATATATAGGGAGGGGATATACTAAAAAGAATTTTATTCAACAAAAAGTAAGGAGAAATCTCAGCCCTCCATCTGTACTTAAAAAATTGCTTTTTTCTTTTTCTTTTAGTTATAAAAAAATGCACTAAAGGACATAATTGACCTTTTAAAAATTCAGTTTTCTGGTATTTAGGCATAAATTTAGGCACTGATTTTTAAATGGTTTCTCCAGAATCTGATGCACGGCACAAATTCATAAAAAATATAAATTGATCATAAGCTTGATGAACACTAAACAATCACTCGAACAATCAGCAGAAATTGATAAACAAATTTAAATGATGCACATCAAGAATTTATAAGATTATAGATACACATTGATTGTTAATAATTGATTCATCAATCATCCCCGTTAATAGACAGATATCAAGAAATCTGATGAACAATGAGAATCATAATCATAGAATCATAAGAAATAAAAAAAAAGATGAATTAAATTCATTAAAAAAATTCGTGAATCAAGAACAAAAATTTGGTGAAACAAGAACAAAAATGCAGTAAAACAAGAACAAAACGCTGATCAAACCTTCGGTAATACATATCATTACCCAGTGCTACTTCAATTTGGGTTTTGGGTGAACGGCGATGGACAGCGGCGATTACATTTCTAGGCGGCGACGGTCTCGGCAGTGTCCAACGGCGGTGATGGCGGCGGATAAGCAAACCAAATGCATCGATGGTGGGATAAACAGAAACCCAAAATGGTTGTCGAAGCAAAAGACGACGGCTGTGTCGATTCAATCTTACATCGGAAGTGAAAAAGGTTTTGACGTAGGTTTGGGCATCGCCAAAGGTTGCGGAGGGTGAACAGCGTATGACGAACTGCCAGCGGCCGCGGGCGGCATCTCTGATGTGCTCGTGGAAACAATCATCTATTGTGTATCGTCAAATGTAACGTCGAATGATGATCGACAGACGACGTCGGTATATGCGAGCAGATGATGGCGGTATTTGCGATTAGCAGAGAAGCGGCGGTAGATTATCATCGACAGGTCTGGGCAGCAGATTATCATCGATGTGGGCAGATTAGGGTTTGCGAATTGGGGGATGGGGACGGTAAATGATGAGACGTGTGGGGTAGTGGGGTTATTAGGAGAGAGATTTTTTTTTCAAACTTCCTATTTTACCCTTTTGTTAGTTTTTGTTGTTTATGCCATGTGTCAGGCTCACGTTTCTCCTTACCCTTTTTACCCTAAAACTCTTTTTATTTGATCCTGATTATATATATATATATATATATATATATATATATATATATATATATATATATATATATATATATATAGAGGAGGGATCCTGTGAGAACACGTTTTATTTGGAGAATGGTGAGAACACTTTTAGGACAATCATTTGGTTTAATTAAGGTATGTTGAGTTTATATTCCTTACTTAATTAAACCAAATAATTAAAATTCAACATTCCTTAATTACACCAATTTAATATCAACCATTAAATTAAGATAATCCAAGGGCTATAAATTGTTCTCACCGTTCTCCAAATAAAAGGTGTTCTCATTTGATCATGTCTCTCTCTCTCTCTCTATATATATATATAGAAATTGGATCAATAAAGAACCTATACTTAAACAAAGAACCTAAAGAACAAATCTGGACCGTTAGATCATCAAAATCAATGGATGAGATCAAAGATGGCAAAATTGTAATTATGATGTATTAAATTAGGAAGAAAGGGTAAAAATGGAAAATCCCCCCCCCCCCTAACAAACTTGTTTTAAAAAAAAAACCTCAAAAACTTTAAATTGTCATAACTTTTAAAGTTTTGTGAATTTGAACATAAAAATTATACTAATCTTTTAGTTTTTTAATATTCTTTCAAACAAGATCACTCTTCCCATATTTTTCTAAATTTTTTTTAACATGAATTTTTTTTTGCATTTTGGGCAGAATGTAGTGTGCTGTACAGATTTTGCATTTTGGGTTGAATGTGTATTTTTGCATTTTGGGCGCATTTTCATTTGAATCATGTTTAGATTTGCATTTTGCATTTCATATTTTTTGCATTTTGGAAGCATTTAGATTACCTGCATGTTTATGTTTTGCGTTTTTGTTTTTTTACATTTTGCATTTAGGTTTGAATTACTCAGCTCAAAATGCAAATTACGGATTTTGCATTTTGCATTTAGGCTTGAATGAATCCAGCATCTACGGATTTTGCATTTTGGGCTAGAATGAACCCAGCTCAAAATGCAAACTATGGATTTTGCATTTTGGGTTTGAATGAACGCAGCTCAAAATGCAAACTTTTCATTTAAAAAAAAGTTTTAGAAATATATCAAGGCCGGTCTTGTTTGAAAGAGGACGAAAAACTGAAACTAATGATATAATTTTTTTGTTAAAATTCTTAAAAACGAACGAGTTATAATCATTTAAAGTAAGTGGGGGTTGTTTTTTTTAAATTTGGAGGGGACGCTGGGAGGGCTGTGTATCAACGAGATTTTTCTTTTTTTTTTATTTTTCTTTTTTTTAATTTTTCTTTTTTGCACATAAACAATGTGTCACGTGTCATCACCAAGGGGTTCTTTAGGTTCTATGTTTAAGAGATGTTCTTTGTTTAACCACACCCGATATATATATATATATATATATATATATATATATATATATATATATAGATAGAGAGAGAGAGAGAGAGAGAGAGAGAGAGGAAGGTTCATGCGAGAAGCCTTCTTAATGCGAGAAGTGCGAGAAGCGTTCCTGGCCACTCGTTTTAATTTGTATTTATTTATTATTTATTTAATTCAAAAGGCTAATTATTTCTTTAACATTTTTTTCTATTTATTAAATTTAAATTAAATTAATATATCCTTAAATATCTCCCTTTCCTTTTATGCATTTTGAAAAATTCAATACTTTATTTTTTTGAAATCTTCTGTAACTTTTCACGATTTGTTTATTAAAACAAATCTGGGAAATCTTTTTACTGAATTTGATTTCTTTAATAAAACACAAAATCAATTTTTTAGCATTGGATTTTTCTCCATCGCAAGTTCTTCTTTTCCAGATTGTGGCAGGAAGTTTTGTTTTGTTCATCGTGGGTTTCATCTTCATCGTGGGTTTATTCTTTATCGTACGTGAGTTTCTAGGTGATTGTTTAGGTTTTTTTTACACTCTTCATAGTGACCTTTTTCATCATGCAAATCTAATTAATTTTGCAGCAACAATCTGTTAAAATTTTATTGATTCTTCATTGTGGGTTTACAGGTTGATTTTGTATAAAACCACATATGTTATTTTATATGATTAACATCCTTTCTGTATTTTTTTTATCATGCAATCGTTGCAAAAGATCATCCAGTTCTTCATTTGTGTTTATATATTTTAATTAGTTTATTCTTTGATTTAGGTTTCATAATCAATGTCTTGTTCGTTGGATTTATCTATTGAGGACAATTCCAATGGAAGTTCACCGAGGGAGATGGAACATCTTGCTTCTAATGACCAAGGTAAGTTTATTATGTATTTTGTGTAATTAGTAAATTCTTGGGTTTAGTATTCTTTTGATTTACTGAGTTCCGTATTTGTTCATTGATGAACATAACAGTGTTTTGAAACCTGTTTTTATTTAATCATTTAAATTTAATTAATAGTGAACACATCAATTTACGATACATAGTATATTATAAGTTTTGTATCGTTTTGCAGATCCTATTTTGGAATCAGACGATAATTCGGATTCAAATGCTAATCCGAATCAAATTGTAGTAATGTTGTTGAATCGCCTAACGGAACAAAGTTCTGGATTCCTGATGTTCCAGATGAGTTCAAACCAGTTGAAGATACATTATTTCATTCTCTTGATGAAGCTCAAACAATATATAAATTGTTTGATATAAATTGTATGCTTCCAAGGCTGGTTTTGGTACTCGTAAAGGAACCTCGAATATACTTCGTTATAATTTTAAAAAATTCAATTAAACATCATCTTCATTATCTATATTTTTTTGGTTTACATTTTCCTATTTTATGTGATAGTAAAACTTTTTTCTAAAACCAAGTTAAAACATAGGTTTGATAGCAATGTAAGTTATTTTTATCTACTAGTATTAATATAATATTGGTACTATTAAACGAATTTAAGTATTTTCAAGCTGTTCACTAATAAACACCAAATAATATCATTATAAACACCAAATCTCTATTGAAGTTGGTCTAATTTAATACAAGTCCCAACTAGAATTAGGAACAAAGGATGTGGAACCGGGAAAATAATATCATTTTGTATCTTATAAGAATGCTTTTTATTCACTATTGAAGTTGGTCTAATTTAATGTTGTGTTAATACTTACTTTTATTCACTATTGACATTTAGTTCTCAACGTGTTCATTAGTGAATATATTTATATAATGAATATACTTAGTTCACTATTGACATTTAGTTCTCAACGTGTTAAGTCTTCTTCATAATACGTTACATTTTTCTTCATGTAGATAAATATATTTCGTTATAATTTTAAAAAGTTCAATTAAACATCATCTGGATTTACAATTTTTTTTCGGTATACATTTTGTTATTTTATATCATAGTAAAACTTTTTATAATACCAAGTTAAAACATAGTACTGTGTTGATAGCAATGTAAGTTATTTAATCTATTAGTATTAACATAATATTGGTACTATTAAACAAATTTAAGTATTTCAATCTGTTCACCAATGAACTCCAAATCATGTCATGATAAACGTCAAATCTCTTAAAAATACTCATTCAGAAGTTGTAAACATGCAACCTACGCAACTTAATGTCGTAAAATCCATTAATAATTTTGGCTAAGATAAAAGAACAGGAAACATATTTAAATTAAGCTACTAATGTCACCGACTTCGACTTCTTAGACTGTTCAAGCATTTTGTTTCGTAATATGTTGTGATCCGACAGCAACATCTTCACCACATATTTTTGTCTCAATTTCTTCATAATTGTCTTCTGCTTACGTTTATCCGCTTCAAGTCCAGAACACCATTTTGATATCCCTCCACCCATGTACGTCTCCATATGCCTCATAAGATATATTCCTCCACTCATTTCGTCACTTTTTGTTCTCTAACTCATTTCAAGTACTTGTGAATGTGCATTTTCCATTATTACAGCTTTAGGATGATCAACCAACTTCATATAGCATATGAACGCGTTATGCTATAATGAAAACATATTAGATCACTAATAACTTGTGTACATTCATTAGTAATTCATAAGACAAAAACCTTTTACTTACCAGGTATGCAGGCAATCCCCTATACTTCATTTCATTTGTTTGATCATCACACTGGTGGTCAATTATATCGAACGCGGCATTCTTTAAATCAAAGAAAATCAAATAATAACGAGTATCCATAACCGGAAAGAAAACCTAAAAATAACATAATACGAAATATGTTAATTGTAAGTTAAATACAATGTTTTAAACTGTTTATGTTCACTAGTGTTTTAATACAGAAAAAAATATTATCTTTTTATTTGATAGAATAGGGCACCTGGACATAAAAAAAGTAGTTTTCTAGTAAATATAAAAGTACTTACCATATCAACTGTCCTGAGTTTCATTAATTGTGAATCTTGATTCAACACGTCTCCAAACATTTTTGTTAAACAACTTTTAGTTCTATATGCTTTTATACAATTTAAAAAAGGATTGTAATAATCTGTTAACATATTGGAGTTCACTAGTGAAGCCTAAAAAATCACCTTTTGCCAATCTCGTCTTGCTTACACCAACTTTTCCGTTGCCTTTCGACACCTTACAGCTAGTCTTACCCTTCACTTCTATACACAATAATCAAATATCTAGGAGTTATCTTTTGAACTAATATACTAGAAATATATAAATTTACAAAAAAACAAATTACTTTTGCTTTATCTATTAAAGTTTTACACTAGACATATATAAATTTATAGGTTGTTGATTATACCTTCTACACCCACCGAAGTTTCAGATTGGTGTTCTTGTTCAGTAATGATCAAATTTGTGTTGTTGTTTTCTTCAACAACCAATCCTTCAGCTTTTTTTTATTTCAAGAACAGACTTGGTAACTACATGTTTTTGAAATAAGGTTAATAAAAACTGGTTGATGCCAACCAAAATATAAATTTAATCAAAACCGAGTACCTAAACCTTTGGTGCATCCTCTCTTAACCACCTCTTTGTTTTTAGAATGTTCTTCACCTATACATCATGATCATATAAATCCTTATAACTTGCAATTATAATTTAATTGCAAAGAGTAATAGTAATGTAAGTTCACCTATATATCATGATCATAGAAATTATAATTTACTTCAGCAAAATTATGACAAATTTTTAACCTGTGTATATCCCTAGTATTCGGATATATACAAAAAACAAAGTAGCCCATATATTTACGAAGAACAACAGATAATCTATCACAAAACAAGAGATAATCCATCATGAACTAAAATCAGAGAAAGCCATATATGTACGAAAAACAGAGTAGGCCCATATATATCAGAAAAACAATAGATAACCTAAAATCAGAAGTTTGCATATCCCCTACAAAAAAAATCGAACGATTATTGTGCTTCCTTGGTTCATTGGGTTTTTCGCACCTTGGTTGAACGCCTACATACAAAAAATCGAACATTAAAACAAAATACTAACATGTGTTCTTCGATTGGACTGCTGTCTTCATCGCCTGCTCCATTTTTCATACACCCTTGCCGATGAACACAGTATTCACGAACGATAATGGTGCTTCCTTGATGACTTCGGTTTACAACTTGTCAACTGAACCAAGAAGAAGAGAAGGTTATTGTGGTTAATCTTCAATCGATTTGATGTTTGCGTGTGTCAGGATGAAGATCGATAAAGGGAGAGGGAAGGAGATATGCTTTGGTTGAAGCAACCGAGATTTTGGGGGGGTTTTGAAATTTGCGATATTCTATTTCCTTTTTTAAGGATATTAATTTTATTTTTTAAAAGATATTTTACAATTGTACCCTTGAGCTTTATTACGTTTCTTAATTAAGGTTCACTATATTTACAAAAATGTCATCCCTAATCCTAGCCCTTGATCACTAAATTTAATGGTCAGGAATGCTTCTCGCACTTCTCGCATTAAGGAGGCTTCTCGCATGAACCTTCCCCTATATATATAGTAATAATATGATTCATATTCCTTTTTAAAAAATTAAAAGAATTAAAAAAAATTGTTTTAACTTCTCCCGCTTCCTAAAAGTTTTCCCTCTTATTTCCATATGCCCTAATTTCCCCCCATCCCCTCGATCATTCCCCTTCCATCCCGTAGGTAGCTAGGTCCCAATATCCCAAATTGTTTCCGTTGATTGTTGATCTGCAACGACACAAGGTTGTTGACTACCGATTGATTTGTTCACCACCGACGACCATAGCGAGCAACGAAGCAAGGTACGTAGCCTCTGATACTCTGAATCTCGCTGTGATCTGAACCCACGATTCTAAGATTATCGTTTGTCTTTCAGGCGACTGGTTCAAAAGACACGACTGTAAAACTCTGGAAGGTAAGTTTACATAGCAGTTCCATTTATTACAGACCTGTGCAGAATTAACAGCTTAAAAGATAAATGCTTTCATCTTGAAGTTTGATGCAGAGCGTTTAGAGGAGAGCCAGGAGATTATAGCTTATAGAACTCTTCGTGGGCATACTGCTTCAATGCAAAGTCTTGCAGCACAGCCTGCGGAGCATACAAATTTATCACTTATTATTTTCAGATACTAATTTCTATAGAATGTAAGCATACAGTGAATTACTTGAGCACCATTTTTGCATTTGAAGCTAACAATATCTGTCACGCATAAAAAGAACGAACAATCATAAAGACATAAAGTACCCACATTTCAGTAGAAACCCACGTTGAGTAAATCTTAAAAATATTAATTTTATATGTTTACAGTTCTGTAGGAAAGTGATCAACTGTATTGATTTTGGAGGTGAAAGTTCTGCTCTCATTGTTGGTGGTGGGTCTGATCCTGATGACGTACCTATGTCCAGGCCCAAGAAGATACTGAAGGGCCTGCCAGTAACGTCTTCCCAACATTATAAGGACAAGCCTAGCCCAGGCCTGGCCTAATCCAGGATCACCGGTTGCAGGTCAACCAAGTATCCATCACAAAGTAGTCACAGGCCTGGCGTGATTAACAACATTATTACAAGTCCTTCCGCCCACGGCAGGTCCTGCCTAACAACACACCATACTACAGGTAAGCCCTGGAGTGAACCACAACAACCCCACGATTGGCTGACACATAGTGGGGAGCAAATCACCTTTACAGTATAAAGGTACTGTCAACAACCCCACGATTGGTTGACACATAGTGGGGAGCAAATCACCTTTATAGTTTAAAGGTACTGTCAATAACCCCACGATTGTTTGACACATAATGGGGAGAAAACCCCCTTTACTGTGGAAAGGTACACCCTTTCTAATTGCTCACAGGAGATTGTGACACCTGTCACTCATCTCAACGATCCGCTCAAGAGAGCCCTCGACTATAAGTAGGAGATAACCGTCTCCTACCAAGGTATGCACCTCTCACAACCTAAACACTCTCCTCTAAGCTCTTTACCATTACCATGGCTAACTTGAGCGTCGGAGCGGCTTACAGGGTCTGGCCCCTGTAAGTTCTTTAACGTAGTATTTCCTTTGTTTTGTAGGTCTCATCCTTCAACCAAACTCCCCTTCAAAAATAACCCGATACTTTTCATGTTAACCTTGTACTTGTTCACTTTACGAGCAAACATATCCTATTCTTAGAATATGGGATCCTCGCAAACCAGGTACTCTCTCGCTCATGTGCACACACAAATACACCTGCAGTCTACACACACTGAACCCTAAAGTTGTACCAAATATTTCAGGAACTCTGGCCCCAAGCTTTCAGTTTTCATCACACACATCTTGGATAACTGCATGCAAGTGGCACAGTAGGTCATGGTTTCATTTGATTTCTGCATCTTATGATGGGAAAGTGATGTTATGGGACTTGAGAACTGCGGTATTTACTTTGTACTTCTTGATTTTTTTTTGAAGCGAAAATGACTTTTTGAATCGGTGTAATTATCTTGTAATCGTAAGTTGACACTATTAGAAAACCGAAGAAAATGGTTTGAAAAGTTATTTAAGTTTAGTTAAATTAAACTGATTTGCTTACAATTTGATATTTCATCACTGTACTTGTTTTGCAGTGGCCATTGGCTATAATTGATTCTCACAAAGATAAGGTATGTGATAATTTTTATTTGATAAACAGTTTAGTCATTTTTGTAACCTTTATATCCTGTTAAAGTTAGTAACTATGTTTTTTTGTAAATTCACAGGTTCTTTGTGCTAACTGGTGGAAAGGAGATAGTTTGGTAAGTGGAGGGGCAGATTCAATGCTACGGATTTCATCTGAACTTTCCATTCCATGATCATGAAGGTATGCAGTTTGCTTAATTTGATTATTTCTTTTAGAATTTCCAATAAAAGTAGTACTTTGCTCTCATTAAGTGTGCACGTTTTTTTTTCATCACGCTATCTCTTTTGAATAACAGATTTAGAATGAAAGAATGCTAGATTAAGATTCATATGCTTATATAAATTCATGTTTGACTTGTATATTAGTTTTCTTATGAGTTATTCCAATACAATATGATTCGTATGATCGATTGAGGGTGAAATAAAAGAATACTATGGTATAACGCTATTAATGGATAAAGTGAGTAATATTAGGTTGAAATAAGTTGTGCGAGTTATCTTATGCACCATTGGGTTAATGTTTATTTTAAAAATATTAATGTCACACTTTACTTAAGTATACTAGTTCATATATAAGTCATTCTGGATTTCTAGTCCAATATGACCAATACGTACATAGTATCATAATTGGTAAAAGAATATATAGTAGATATAACGTGTTTAGATTTACTCACATATAGTGTGATATAAGTTATAGTGGGTCTATAAACTCACTATGATGTATGTAGCTTGTAAAGTTTGATATGTAGTACAAAGTTATTCATGATAGTTACTAAACTATGTTTTTAACTATGTAGATACAAAGGTTGAATGATGTTGAAGAACGAATGACCCGTTTAGAAGAAAAAAAATAAGCAAACAGATGAAAAGGTGGATGATATTTTGAAGATTCTGAATGAGACTGCCCCACCTTCCAACTAGTTACTATCGATCTTGGTTGTTATTTAAACAAACTTTTGATATTTTCTAAATTTGAAGTTTGTTATCGAATTTTGGTGTTTGCTATATGTTTATAGCTTTTTATATAATTGTTACCACTATATCGTAGCCATTACTACCAAAATTCAATATTTATTATTTGTTTTGTATATGTTTTCCGGAAAATTGACAGGAGTTCATTAGAAATCCGTTAGAAATTTGTCATGAATTTATTAGAAATCCGTCGCAAATTTGTTAGAAAACCACTATTAATCTTTTCGAAATTTGTTGTGATTTTATCGGAAATTCGTCGGAAATCCGTCGGAAATTCCTTAAAAAACGGTCGGAAATTTGTTAAAAATCTATTTGTAATGCATCGGAAGTCCGTCGGAAATCCGTTAGAAACTATTGTTAAAAACACCATATTTAAACCATATTTAAAAATCTATTCGTAATGCATCGGAAGTCCGTCGGAAATCCGTCGGAAATCTCGTTACAAATTATGTTTCCGACGAGATTTTTTCCGACAGACAACATCCGTCGGAAATCCGTTAAAAACGGCAATTTCCGACGGATTTTGCCGTCGGAAATGGGCTTTTTTCTAGTAGTAGTCACTAGTCAAGCTGGTTGGGTGAATAGTTGTTTTGAGGTTCAAAATTCAAATATCCAAAACAAATAAAACAAAGAAAAAAACATTGCTGACAAAATTTCATTTCCAAAAAGGATAGTTGCTGCTTCAATACATAAAACTAAAAATGTTTGGATGTTTACACTTTTGTAACCGGACTTATTTCTTTCTTGAGGAGTATATGTATCATGCAAATATAAGTTGCACGTACAACAATAATCCACATATAAGCCAGTTAAGAATAACAAAATTGAGATTGTATAATATACATTTCTTCATTATAGTGCGTTGTGAAATGATACAAGACACCGGCAAATGCCTCAAAAACACGGATATATATCACCGGGATATGAAAACTTTTAATGTCTAACAAACTACAATGTTGAGAAACGAAGCTCTGCTTTGAACTAATTTCCTGAAAAGGGATTCTAATCCAGCCTCAAATCCATAAACGCCAACATCTAGAATTTGCAATTTTATTAGAGTCATTTGGACATCAACATTCTTGATCTGATTGTTGCGCACACTCTTATGTAGCAACATCGTAGCCATGTCTACGGATTCAACCTCATTGACAAACATCTCGCTTTTATCATGTGTAGCACTCCTCAACACAAACTTTGATAGGAATTGAACTCTGTTAGTCGGCTTGGTCTTCAATGACATAAATACCAAAAGGGATTTGAATATGGAGATTGTGAGTGCATAAACTTCTCTGAGAACTTTGCTTACCATTAGTACATGGTGATCCATATCTAGATGAAGAAATGAACCCATTTTCTTTTCAAAACGTGATAGTGTCTCAAGGCTCGTGAGGACACTTTTCTTAAATCTTTTTCTAAAGCATTGATATGTCGCGATTTGACTAGCAATTGTGGGATCACAGCCTTTTCTTCGTAGGACTGATTGAAGTAATTGCACGTTTTCCTTCATTAGCATGGTCAAGTCTTTGAGAACGCTACACGAGTCTAGCAACCCAACGGACCCCTCTAAGGCATCTTCGACCAAGGTTCGACTCTTGTGGTTTGAAAGGGCTAGATGGGTATGTGGAGATCGAACAAGCTTATCCACACAAACAAATAACTCCGCCAACCCAACCAAGCCGCTTTGAATGTTTTGAGACAAACCCACCAAGTTTCCCATTCCTTTGAGCTCATTTATTCTCGTTTCTATCTCTGTGCAAGAAGTATGGGTGAACCTAGAAGGCAGACTAATTGATCTGAAATGAGATGTAGATGATGAGCCTTCCATCTTAATTAACTTTCTTGAAAACAAAGGCAAATTTCAAGAATCTGCAGAAAAGGTGAGATCTTGGTATAGAAAGATGATAGTGAGGATATTTATAGGAACAGAAGAAAAAATGGGAGTAGTGGGGAGTAAAGGCAATGTTTGGCATTTACTGAATGAATTAATTTGATGGATATATGAGCTGTGATGTTTCAACATTGCCACCCAATCATTTATAGTACTGTGCACCTAACCTACCTATGAAAACGATCCTTATATATGTTACTAATTCTGCTTAGTTTATATATCACGATTACTGTTTGGTGCGCCAATTGGTATATTTGATTAATAGGAAGAAAATCTTATGAATATATTCATACACTTTGGATATTTTACTTAATTACCCGACATCTTTTGCCACACACAAAAAAAAAACTTTTTTTATTTAATCGATGTATTGATGTTTCATATCAGCCTTGTCTGGAACAGAATATCAAGGAATGCATTGTTTTTTTCTGGCGACATAAATCCAGCAGGACAACGCACAAGTACGGGGTTGAGCAATCCTGCGTTTCAATCATATAATTATAATTATATATATTATATGTTACTAGCTTGCATGATACACGCATAATGATGCAACAACGAATAATTTCTACTCTTTAAAATGTCCATTTTCAAGACGTAGGAAGTATGGTATTCATGTAATACGGCGACGACGAATAATTTTCGTTTGGTAACATGTCTATTTTTTTTATCTTTTTTTTTCATTTTCTTTACTATTCTCTTCTCCATAATTTAAAAAAAGTTATGAAATACTTTTTAATAATTTAGTTAATTACTATTGGCTTTGACTTTTAAAAAAATTGTATTAACTTTGATTTTCTTAAATATGTAAATTTAGTTATTAAAATGAAATATAAAAGTTTTATTAATTATATTTAATAGTACGTTATTCAATTTAGTTTATATGAGGGACAATTTAGTAATTTTAAAACACGTAAAATTTAAGAATTTAAGCAATAGTTCTAAATGTTTTATAATATAGTATAGATTTATTATTTTATTGCAATAAACATTCTGGAACTTCAGGATGGAGCAAATATATCATACTATATATATATAGGGGAGGGTTTAAACGAGAACTGCTTTTCGTACGAGAACTGCGAGAACTAATTTTAGCCGTTGATTTTGATAATTGGAATTCATGGATGTAGAACATGGGGGGATCAAATGTGGCATGGTGCATTTGAGGAATTCATGGGTGTGTAAGAATGGGAGACTCAATCTCAGCAGTTCATTTTGTAAGTGGAATTCATGAATGAAGAGCGTGAGGGGATAGAGTGTGGTAGAGTGCGTGTGAGGAATTCATGGGTGGGCAATGACATTGAAAGAGGGGAAAATTTTAACCCTCCAATATATATATATATATATATATATATATATATATATATATATATATGATCAAATAAAAACAAAATTAGGGTAAAAAAGGTAAAAAGGGTAAAATAGGATAAAATAGGTAAAATCTGAGAGTGACACGTGGCATATATATTAAAAAATAAAAAAGGGTAAAATAGGTATATTGTATTTTCTTTATCTCTCCTCCCTGATTTTTGGTCCCACGTTCAACCCTATTTCTCTCACCCACATTATACCCTCCTCCTTCCCCAACCCCATCGATCTGCACTGCCCTATCGCCGTAGCATACGTACATTTGAAGCATCCGCCTCCTCCAAACCCTATCGATCTGCGACGTCATCCACTGCCGTCGCCGTTCGCCAACCGCCTTTCGCCGTCGACTGTCGCATGTGTACATCGCCCGTCTCCGTTCGCAGATAGCATATCGCTGTTCGCACAAGGCCTTTCGTCGGTCGCTGCTCGCAGGTCGATTTAGGGTTTCTGTGGTTGTGTATCAACGCCGGTGACCACCATCATCATCGTATCTATCGCTTCAGATCTACAGTCATGGTATGTCGCCGTTAATGTGTTTGTGCATCAACCCCATCGATTTTATGGTTTCTCTGGTTCTGCTTCAACGCCGGTGACCACCGCCTTATTTTTTAGGGTTTGTGTGCATAAATTGAAAGTGTCATAAAATCTCTGCAACTCGTGCATCAAATGCAATATCATCAAATGTCTGTAACTCGTTGCAGGTTAATGACGAGACTGAAATTTGTTGCACCGTCGATCAGTAACTCCTTGCATGTTAATGATGAGACTGAATTTTGTGCATAAAACGATGGATGCACCATCAATCTTCGTTGCAATCTGTGAATCGGAAGTTGTTTAGTGTGCATCAAGCGACGATGGTGAGTCTGGTTTTGGCCGGCAGTAACTGGGTAGATGATGGGCGAAATTTACGGTGGCCGGAGATTGGCCGGAAACAGTTGATGGGCGACGTGAGTTTACCTTTTTTGGTATATGATTTTACATATATATACCCTTTTTAATATTTTTCATTTTCGTTTTTTTACCTTTTTTGACTTTTTAGTTTTGACTTTTGGTTGATCCAAGGGTTGTTATTACTCCTTACTTTTTGTAGTTTAGAACTAGTATAGGTTAACCCAACCTAACTTACTCATATCTTTTATTTTATTTTATTTTATTATATATATTAAGAAAGAGAAAGAGAGAGGAGAGAGCTCGAGTTCACCAATCCAAAATGGAGGAAAGAGAACACAACCCAAAACCCTCTATGGGTGTTCCCCTACAACCCGATGAACCCAATGTGTCTGGCGGTGGCACAGCCACCCGTCAATTTACATGCAGACGTAGTGAGAGTTATTGACTTCCTTCAATTTACGTGCAAACGTAGTGAGAGTTATTGATTTTTTTAGCATGTGCTACCTGTCAATTTTTTTAGTGCCATTAAAAAATAAATTTAAAAATTTATATAGTTCGATATTTAATTTAAACGTTAAAATTTTTAGTTTATTTAAAAATTTATATAGTTCGATATTTAATTTAAACGTTTAAAATTTTTAGTTTACTTTAAAAATAACAATTTAACTATGATGGCATCACATAGATTATGTTTTGTTTCAAATTTTAGCCTTAAAGTATTGGAACAACAACTTAAACCTCATTAATCCGACCTTATTTACCGAAAATATAAAGAAAACTCCAACAACACTCGTAAACTTAAATTAATTTGATTTTTATCATTATATGATGTCAATAATCACCAAAGATCATGGATCCGCCCCGGACCAGACAAATGGCCTTATAGAGACTCTAGCATTAGCAGTGGTGAAATTTAATTAACTGGGGATAGAGAGGGGTATCGCCCCTCCCAAAATCTTGACTTGTTGCTACTACTTTTCTTTAATACTATTATTTACATATACTATACTTGTACATTTAAAGAAAATAGATGTTACATTCTCTAAAAAATATATATATATTTAACCACTTCTAATAAAAAATGTATAAGTTCAATCATTCATGAATACGCTTGGAGTTGGGCTTGGTACTGGAGGCGGAGGGAAGGGATCTTGATGAACTCGAGGAAATGGAAAGATTGGTCGATAACAAAAAACCGAGAAAGAATTTCCGAGATAGAGGAAAATGGTGGTTAACAGCAGATGACATCTTCACTACAAGAAAACTCAAGGAAATGATCCAAGAGGTGGAGGCAAGCAATGCCCAAAATAGAGCAGAAACAGGATCCTCAATGATTTCGGGATAGACCTACACTCCATTCTATTTCCTAGATGTGAACGGGAAGTAGAATCAGTCAATCATGCACTAATTAGATGCAATCAAGTTAAAGTTGTATGGATTCAAGTGGGCAAGTGGTGGAATATGGATCTAGCATCGACGGAAATGATTCAAGAGTTGTTACGAGATGAACATCATAGTAACTTAGTTGGGTGACACAAAAACTTTGGCAGGAAAGCAAGTGGGTAGTACTTCACCTTGTGTGGGCTAAAAGGAATAAATTCATCTTAAAAACAAGCATAAATTACACCAATCGTCTCTGTGGTTTGCCCCAAATTTCACCGTTCGTCCCAAGGGTTCATTAATTACACTGGACGTCCTCAAGGTTTACATTTTATAACGTCTGTAGTCCCTGATCCATTTAAAATGACTAAAATACCCTTCTATTTTAATTTAAACTTTTCTTTTAGATTTTTACTCTTTTTTCAATTAATAAATAGAGATTATTTAATTTATTGTGTTATTATTATATAATAATTAAAAACCAATCCCCCCACCTTCCCCCAATCTCTCTCTGCTCTCTCACTCTGTCTCTCTCTGCGTCACCCCTGCCACTGCCTCTCGCCGGAGATCCACCCACAATTTCTCTCTGCTCTCTCACTCCGTCTCTCTCTAAGCCACCCCCTTCCACCGCCTCTCGTTGGAGCACCACCCACAATATCTCTCTGCTCTCTCACTCTGTCTCTCTCTCGTCGGCCACAACTTCCATCTCCAACGCCGCCACCGTCAATCCCACACCGCCACCCAAAACCACCACTGCTGCCATAGACGGAGTTGCAGACGGTGGTGGTGATCCATGACGGAGTTGAAGGCGGTGGTGCTGCCATGGTGGCGGTGGTGCAAGGGCCGACGAGGGGAACCCTTTCAAATGGGGGTGGGGGTGTTTGTTTTGTTTTTGTTATATTATTAATATATTTGTTTTTTATTTTTTAAAGGTCTTTAAAATTAATTTAAAATAAAGAAAATGATTAAAAGAATGGGTTGGGGTATTTTAGTCATTTTAAGTGGACCAGGGACTACAGACTTTACAAAATGTAAACCTTGAGGACGTCCAGTGTAATTAATGAACCCTAAGGACGAACGGTGAAATTTGGGACAAACCACCGAAACGATTGGTGTAATTTACTCTAAAAACAATAAATGTAACCTGGAAGATTTATTCTTTGAATTTCAAATAAGATGCTTTCAATGATTTTCCAAGAGAATTAAGAAAAGAAAACTGGATTGGAAGGGCTGGCTTTATGACCCAAGTAAACAAAGTTTCAATCACTGATAGAGTAGGTGAAAATGTTCAAAGATATTCTGTAATTCTAAGTGTTGGACTATATCTTTGTACCTTTCTAGTCTTGTTGTATAGTTGGCACCTCATTGTTTGCTTCTTGCAAATGTGAAGATGGTTTTTCATTTGTATTTTCTTGGTTTTGGTAATGGTATTTAATCGGTTTTCAAACAAAAAAATTGAATGAATCCATCAAAGAAGAAAATTAGTTAGAGGTTAACAAGTCTATGTAGTCGGCATAGGGACGAATGGTTAGTGGTTACCCTCCGAATTAGAGGTGAACAATGCGAACCGGTCTGAACGTTCCTACGAAGACCTTCAGGACCGGTCCAAGACCACGGGGCCGGTCCACGGTCCAAACTAGACCTACGACGAAGACTGCCTTGAACCGGTCCTAAACGATCCGAGAGCCGGTCCGGACCGCACCGGTCCAAGAGTCCAAACTGGTCCGAAAAATAGAGTCGGTCCGAACAGTCCGAACCGGTCCAAGTCGGTCCTAACGGTAACTTTTCGAAACTTGGTATCTAACGGCTAGATTTTCGGTCCAAACCGATCCCAACGGCTATTTTTTTACAAAAGGTCTATAAATAGAGACCAACTCTACCATTTTTCTTTGCACCACTTCTCTATTCTCTCTAATTTTCTCTAGTCTATACTTTGCATATTTCGATTATACGTTTCTAATTTGTTGTATCTTCGGTTATAAATTTGAAAAAATAAATATGGCTGGAGAAGGTAGTAGCAATATGAATCCGGTTAGAAGCGGTTTTGATCCAAATCTTCCATTTGAAGAAGTTCTGAAAACTAACCAGGTTGCAGAAGTTTGGAAGAATTATATTCAACTTCGGCAAAATAAAAAATTGTACAGAAAATGTATACAATGCGGGCAAATTTTCGCGAGCTCGAATGCTTCTCTAAACCGACATAAAGTAAGTATATTTTATAATTATGTCTATTGGATTATATTAAATTACTTGAACTTAGTTTATTATAATTGTTTGAACTTAGTTTATATACTTAACTTAAACATTTTTATAGATTTTTTGAACGTAAGTTAATATAATTTAGTTTAGTAAGTGTATGAATTATTGAATTAGTTTAATATAGATCGTTTGCACTTAATTTATTTTAATTTACTTGAACTTAGTTTAATATAATTAAGTCTAGTGTATTTTATGATTGCATTAGGATACTTTATAATTTTATAATTGTATTAGTACTTGGATTAAATACATAACTTAGTTATTAATTTTAATTGTAATACTAGTAGATATAACCAGGAGAGTGGTGTCTAGAATAGTCACGATCGGATTGTGTTTGTTGGATTTTCCCAAAGGTTTTATACCGAAAGGATCCTGCCTCCCGACTTTACCTGCGTGACCACTCTTTGCTTGGTAGTCAAACGTATTACTTTAGAACCAATAACTATACAAATGTATGTAATTCAAATTCTAATAATAACCTAAGTCTAGTTCTAATAAACTTTCAAAAAAAAAGATCTTGTGTTCGCAAAGAATGACCGCCGCGGTTGATAGTAAAATACAAGTAGATGGGCGTCAAGATTTATGCAAGCAATTAGTAATACAAGAAGCATTGTCATTTGATTTCTTCATCCGTCCAAGAGTAATAGCTTTTATAAAAAAAGCTTTAAAACCGCAATAGTGCATTGTAAGTCGAACAACTCTTAGACGTAATGCTATGAAAAAGTGGAAACAAGTATATCGTGACTTAAAGGAATTTTTTGCTAGATTCAATGGTCAAGTTTGCTTAACCACCGACATTTGGATCGCTCCACATTCTACCAATTTATCGTTTATTTGTGTCACGCTACATTGGATAGATCCTAAAACATGGTTTATGCAAAAACGTATTCTTGCTTTTAAAAACATTCCTCACCCGCACGGGGGTGAACAAATATAAGATATTTTGATGAGAATTCTTAATGGTTTTCAAATTAAAGAGAAAGTGCTTTCAATAACACTTGATATATATTGCAAACAACAATACAAATATTATTGGTCGATTGAAACGAGTTTTAAACCCAATATGTGATGGAGAATTTTTGCATGTACGTTGTTGTTGCCATAATTTCAACCTCGCGGTCCAAAAAGGTTTGGAGGTTATGGAGACCCGTCTTGTGAAATTTAGAAGGTTAAATGATGCAATTTTTAGAAGGGGGCCTATCGCATTCGAAAAATACAAATATTTTTGTTTGTCAAAGAAAAGAAAATGTTTGAGACAATTGCAAGATATGAACATAATATGGAACTCGACTTATCTAATGATTAGGCGTTTAATACAACAAAAGGGATTTACTTACCCAATATCATCGAAACACCTATCTCATTTAAATGATGAAATTTTGGGAGTTGATTGGGATCTTCTTTCAGAGTTACACAGCTCTTTGAGAGTTTTATATCAAGCGACGTTGATGTTATCACAAACATATTTTCCAACATCTCACGTCGCTTTGATAAGTGTTTGTGAAATTAATAAAACATTATCGGGTTTTGGTTCTTTAGATCCCATTTGGGATGAAATTACGAACCAAATGTTTACTACTCTTATAAAATATTTCAATGAATTTCCATCAATCTTTTTGCTTGCTTCGTCATTAAACCGTCTTGTTAACTTTAAGGGTGTAGTCAATTCTTTAAGTAGTATCGGGGGTTATTTGCGTCAAAGTAAAACACAAATTATGAAAAATATAACAAGATTGAAAACTATGTTAAAGAATTATATAATGTTTATGACAATTAATATGCATCACGAGGAGAAATTACTTCGACCCCAAGGTCATCATCTTCACAAATGTCATCTACTTCTACGTCAAAAGATCCTTTTACGATTGGGACGTCTTGGTTTCAAGACACATCTCAATCGAAACGTACAAGAGTTCAATCGTCCTTAGACGAACTTTCTATATATAAAGAAACCGATTACACTGATATTGTAACCGCAGAACAGTTTGCACAATTTGATGTTTTAAAATGGTGGCAAGATATAGAAAAGGTTGGTAAATTTAAGATCCTAGCCGCGATGGCTAGGGACGTACTAACGGTCCAAGCTAGTAGCGTAGCGTTGGAATGTTGCTTTTCTCTTAATGGCAGGATTTAAGCCCAGGGAGGTGTATGTTGACACATGAGTCAATGCAAATGAGCGTGATGCTTAAGGATTATTATGATTCTATAGAAAGACGTCAAAACTATGTGGATCTTGAAGAAGGCTTGACTCATATGGAGGAGGAGATTCTGGAAGATGAAATGGATAACGCACTTGCTTCGGGAACATCAATCACTAACACCGAAGCCGAAGCTAAAGAACCCGGTGAAGATTATGTTGAGGACACTCAAAATAGAAATGTGCCAGGTTCATTGTCCAACGTCAATTCAAACGAAGTCGTCCAATATGGATATGGCGACAAAGCCTACAACTATTGGAATTTCAATCCCGACTTTAATATTCCGTAGTTGTATCGCAAATTCGCAATACTTTGTCACATTACTTATTTCGAATAATATGTAATTTAGTATCGAAGAACATTTTAGTTATTTTCAAGAATATGTAATTTTATTTCGTACAAGTATACAATCATTGAAATTTTCAATAAGACGAGCGCATCTTTTTAACAATTATATATGTTTATAACTTGCGATTTTTTTCAATTTATTTGTCAAAAAAAAATTACGAAAAGGAAACCAAAAAACGGAAATGTCTTAACCGAAACTTAAAATATAAAACCGAAAATGTCTAAACCGAACAGAAAAATATCCGAACGAAAACAGGACTGGTTTGAACCGAAGTCGGACTAGTCCAGACGAGGACTGGTCCGAAAAAAGACCGGACCGTCTGAAGACCGAAAATGTTAACCTCTACTCCGAATCCCAAAGGCCTAAACCTGGCTAAATGGGCCTCTAAGCCTGCCAACTGATTGGGCTTGTAAGCCCATCATTCTCTTGTTTAAGGCCCAAATATAAACACAACTACTAATATATAACGTGAATATGTTTTCATCTTTTATTTAAACAAACCGACGACGACTATTGGCCCCAAGTTGTCAGCTACGAACCGTCCATTATGTGACTGACTTATTATATATTAAAAATGAAATTAAATAGGCACATCATTGCCATGAAAATTCCCCCACGCGGCTTCGATGTCATTTTTCATTTTCTTTAATAGAAAACGAGTGACCCAAAATAGAAGCAAGAGACTTTATAAAAAAAACAGTGAATTACACTCATAATCCTTATAGAAGTAGGTTATTGCATATTTGATCATTTAAATTAAAAAGTTATAATCTAATCCTTTATTTTGAAAATTGTATATTATTAGTCATTTGATTATTAAAATAAATGATTAATAGTTTGCGATTTTTTAAAATAACGGACTAATAATATGTGATTTTATAACTAGTAGTGTGCATTTTTTTACAATAAAGAAATAGGTTTATAACATTTAATTGAAAGTACCAAATGTAAAATAACTCCCATTATAGAAAGACCAACAAAGTCATTCACTCTAAAAGATATATATCAATTATGATAAAAGAATCTTCTAGAATGTGTATATATATATACATATATATACATACTAGCATGTTACCCGCACAATGCGACGGTGATAGCTAATTCGTACTTGATAATATGTCCGTTTTTTTATAACGTAGGTATAGTATTCACGCACTATAAGAACATCGAATAATTTCATTCACAGCATGTCCATTTTCTTTCCCTCTTTTTCATTCTGTATATTTCTTTATTATATATGAACTCTCTTGTTAATTTCTAAAATAAATTTTGAAAAACAATAGATAAAATAAAATCTTTTTATAGAATAAGATGATGAAAACATATCAATAACATTGAGACTTGTGTTAATTTGAATGAAAAATTGTGTAGTATGAGATAATGTATTAGTGGCCTGGTTGATATGTTTTAAAAAATGTAAGGATATTCAAAATTATATTGGTAATTTTCTATTACTTAAATTTTAAGAGTCGAGTAAAGTAATGTTAACAATATGTAAACTAAACTTTTTATTTTACTTATACAAGTGCTTATAAATTTGGGTTACATGTTATCAAATTTAAAATAATTCAAGTGCTTATACGAATTTTCTAATACTTAAATTAAAACATTTGTAACATGATAGAATATTTAAAATAATATTTCTATGGAGGTATTTTATTTGATTTTTTATTTGTTTGATATCTTATAGGTTGAAATTAAATTTTCATTGACTTGTTATTCTTAAACATTGTTTTTTTATGGAATGATTAGTTATTAAAATAGTATTCAATGATTTCCTTTTTGGTATAAATGAGAGATAAGTTAGTAATTTTAAATTACTTAAAATTTAAAAGATTAAGACTTTTAGAAGAGAGAATGTTAAATGTTATATATATATATATATATATATATATACTATATTATAAAGCATTTAAGCTTTTTGCTTAAACTCTTAAATTTTAAGTGTTTTAAAATTACTAAATTTCCCCTTATATAAACTAAATTAAATAACTATTAAATATAGCAAATAAGATTCTTATATTCCATTTTAATAACAAAACTTTACATATTTAAGAAAATTAAAGTCAATACATTTTTTTTGAAAGTCAAAGCCAATACAAACTAACTTAATTATTAAAACATATTTTTATAACCTTTTTTTTTAATTATGGAGATCACAAAAGTAAAGAAAGTGAAAAAAAGATAAATAAAATAGACATGTTATCAAACGAAAATTATTCGTCATTACTGTATTACATAAATATCATACTCCTTATATTTTGAACATGTTAAGAAGTAGAAATTATTCGTTGCCGCCGTATTGCGCGGATCTCATGCTAGTATGTGTGTGTGTGTGTGTGTGTGTGTGTGTATATATATATATATATCCGATTGGGTGATTGAAAATAGTAATTTTAATTTATGTGTTTTTTGGATTATCTGATTTTGGACTAATCATATATTGTAATTTAGAGAAAATCATAACTAGATAGGAGCAAAAATAAAATAATTTTAAAGATGGAAAAAATAGTATAAAATGTAATAGACTACTTTTTTTAAAACTAAATCATGAGAAAAAGAAATATAAAAACTGAAGAGTTGAAATTACAAATGACAATAATGATATAATAACATTATATATGTTTTTAATTGGTATGTGGTTATTATATTCCTTACAAACTTATTTTTATTTACGATCTTGTTAGCTTGAACTTATGAAGTTATATAAGTTAAACTTGTAAGCTAAAAAAGTTCAAAAAATCAATTATAGACTTATCAATATTTATTCTTATGATTTATAAAGTCCTACGCCAAACAAAATAAGTGCATCCAAACTCCGAATCAATGGGTATGTTTGGTGAAAGTGGTTAAGGCTGGAGCTGGAGCTGGAGCTGGGGCTGGGGCTGAGGCTGAGGTTTATTAATTGATAATTTCAAGTTCAAGCCAAAAATTACTTGAAAAGACTTTTATTTTCGGGGCTTATATGGGATTATAGATACTTATGTTTTTAATAATCCTCTCTACCAAACAAGACTAGAGAGCTGGGATTATAAAAACTATAATCTCAATCCCCTATAAACCCGTCGCCAAACATACCCAATATAATAACGAAAAGAAATCATATTTTATTTCTAGTTACTTCCAAATGATAGAATAAAGACCCATAATCTTTATTCCATTAGCATATATATACCACTTTTACAGTTATATATATAGTAAATAATAACACGCATCTAATTACTATTGAACATAATAGTCTAAAAGGATTTGCATTTGATTAGAAATTATATATATTTAATATCCCCACTATTAATTAATTATTCTTATTTTTTATAGCATGAGTACGTCATACGATATCACTTTTATGACCTCATTAATTATGGGTAGTATGCCTATAAATGATGCAAGTTATTGTTTGTTTGAAAAGACCAAGATATCAACTTCAACCTCTTCCAATGGAGGGTTTTTATCAATGTGAAGCCAATTATGTGGCTTTGTCACCGATTAGCTTTCTAGAAAGAGCAGCATTTGTTTATAGGGAAAGCCCATCAATTATTTATGATGGTGCGACGTATACATGGAAAGAAACACGCGACAGATGTGTGAAACTGGCTTCCGCTCTCTCGATTATGGGCGTTAACACCGGAAAAGTTGTAAGTTTTTCAAGCTTTATATATTACGGTATTTTTGTTTTATGGGTTCAATATTAGATGATGAATGCATGTTTAGAGATCGTGTATAAAGGGAAGACTTCAAAATCAGAAAACCATTTTGCTTTTAGTAAAGAAATAAATGTATAAAGATGTGAGGTTGAAAAGGTCAACAATTTTGTTATAAATTTTTATTAATAGCTAAATTATGGATAATATAGTTACACTTAATTTTGTTATATTTCACTAAATTATGAAATAAGATAGCCCAACAGTACTAAATGTTGATAAAATATATTTTTCTCTAATAGATTGAGTGTTCAAGTCTTGTTATAAATAATAAAGTTAATTGGTCAAATGGTCCTTTAACTTAAGTGTTTCTGCCGTTTTAGTCCTTTAACTTCAAAAGTGGTGGAGACAGTCCTTTATGAACCAGCTTTTAGCGAGAAAGGTTCTTTTAAACGTTGACCGTTAGTCAAGCCTGTTAAATCAAGGGTAGTTTGGTCTTTGTACCATTTTTTCTAATTTTTTATTAATTAAAATAATATATTATTTTTTAAATAAAAATATATATCCTCTATATACATTATACAATAGAGACACTGTCGTATATCATTGTATTGATATTACTTCTCCTCTCACCTCGATACCCACTACACGAACACCCACCAGCGCCGTCACCGCCAACCACCGCCGGCCACAATCACACCACAATCCTCTAGGCAGCTCCAACAAGCAACCCCCACCGCCACCTCCGTCTTCGTCTCTCTCTCTCTCTCTCTCTATCTATCTTTCTCTATCTCTCGTATTCCCAACACCACCACAAAAAACCCAAGTCACCGTAGAAAACCCTAGCCGCCGCCACCCAACGGCCACCGTAGAAACCCTAGTCGCCGCCACCTCGCCACAACCATCCTCTGTCCAACGTCGCTAGTCTCTTACTACTGTCGCTTACGTAACCACCATCACCGTCCTCTGTCTATCGTCACCAACCTCTAAGTACTGTCACCAAGGTAACCACCACCACTGTCCTCTGTCCACCGTCGCCAAACCTATGAGGG
The DNA here is from genome assembly GCA_947179395.2 of Pulicaria dysenterica. Classification (NCBI taxonomy): domain Eukaryota; kingdom Viridiplantae; phylum Streptophyta; class Magnoliopsida; order Asterales; family Asteraceae; genus Pulicaria; species Pulicaria dysenterica. The sequence goes on along the minus strand of OX359290.1, from coordinate 75,129,912 downwards.
TCATCGACACCACCAGATCTGAGCAACTAGGGGTTATTATCCGCCCGTAGAGAAGGAATTAAGGCTCTTGTCTCTGAAGTAAACCCTAATTTCTACACCACCACCATATCTGAGCAATTAGGGTTTTATCGTGTTGTTTTTAGATTTCTACACCACCACCAAATTTGACAGATCTGTAAAAATGTGTGTATGTTTATGTTCTTCATCTTCATCCTCATTTGGTGGTGACGGTGGGTGGCACTGGTCTTGGTGTCTAGTGGTGGTGGTTTCAGAAATGTCAAAAGTGGGAGGTAGGGGTGTGCATGGGGCGGTTTGGGGTGGTTTTAAGCTCAAACCGAACCCACTCCGTTAATTTTGGTTTTAGGATTTTTAAACCCAATGGTTTCGGTTTTGGCGGATTCTGGTCATTAACGGTTTGGTTTCGGTTTTAAAACCGAACCTACTTGGTTTTCAATATTAATATAAAGTTTCTTGTACTAATCTTCATATTTATAATATTATATACAAATGTCAGCCACAATTAATAATTTATAGCATTAAATTTAATGTCTAATAATATACTTCAACACCTAATACAATTTTCAACTCAATTATTCAAAACATAAAAGTATTTTGTATTATATAATCATAATATAAACATCGATCTGAAAAGATGTAAACGACAAAGAAAATAAAAAATTTATTGACCCTAATAATTGGATCTTGAAATATTTGATGGGCTTCATTGACTTCTATTTAAAAACTATAAAATTATAAAATATATATGATATATTAAATATTAATGGGGCGGTTCCTTAGTGGGGCGGTTTCTTAGTGGGGCGGTTTCTAGTTAAAACCCGAAACCAAACCGAACCCCTCGGTTTCTGCAAAATTGAAAACCGAACCGTCGGTTTTGAAATGGTTACGGTTTTATCGGTTCGGTTTTGTCGGTTTTAATGGATTGGTTTCGGTTTTTCGGTTTCTATGCACACCCTTAGTGGGAGGAAAGAGATACGTGTAGAGAAGAAAAGAGAAAGAGAAAGAAGTGATGGGTAGTGGTTGCCGACAGAGGCGGTAGTGGTGGTGGTTGCCGCGACAGAGGCGGTGGTGGGTGGTGGTTGACATCGAAGGAGGCTGGTGGTAGGTATTTAGTGAGAGAGAATGAGAATGTGAAACTTTTAAGTTTGAATTGTTTATTATAAACATATAACAAATATAAATGAATTAAATTAAATTGATTATAAATATATAATAAATATAAATAAATTAAATTTAATGATAAATAATAAAAATAAGGGTAAAATTGTCATTTTACCCTTATTTAACGGAGATTACTAACGGTAACACTAGAAAGGACCTTTTTCGCTAAAAAAATGGTTCATAAAAATCCGTTTTCACCACTTTTAAAGTTAAAAGACTAAAACGGTAAAAACACTTAAGGTAGTGTTTGGATTGATGGATTCCTTGGGAATTGGTGGGAATTGGAATCCAATTCCAACCAAATCATATGTTTGGTTCAAAAATAAGAAGGGAAATGGATTTTGAATGATGGAATATATTCCCATGACTGATGGATTTTAAAATCCTTCCCATACCCCATGGATTCTAAAATCCCGACCTCAAACTCGTACACCACCGACCAAAGGCGACGGGCTTCGACGGTGGCCAAGGGCGACGGCGACCAAGGGCGACGGCGTTCGACGGCGACCAAGCTCGACCAAGGGCTAACGGCGATCTAGGGTTTCGACCAGAGGTGGTGGCGATCTAGGGTTTCCCAGAGGTGGTGGCGATCTAGGGTTTCGACGGCAGTGAAGGTGGCGATCTAGGGTTCCGACGAGGTAACCTCTTCTTCTCTTCTTCTCTTCTCTTCTTCATTCTTCTTTCCAATGGTGGTGGTGAAGGTGGCGACGGCTGTGAGGTAGTGATGGTGGCGATGGCAGTGAGGTGGTGGCGGCGGCAGTGGGGGCGACGGCGACGGCGACGGTAGTGAGGTGGTGGTGAAGGTGGCGATGGTGGTTTGTGGTGGGGAAGTGAATTCCATTCCTCAAAATACCAAACACAAGAAGGAAGGATTTAGATTCAAATTCCAAATCCTTCAAAATCCAATTCCATCCTAAAATCCAATTTCTTTCAAAAAAAATCCATCAAACCAAACACCACCTAAGTTAATTGATCATTTGACCAATTAACTCTAAATAATAAAATAAATTTAACGAATATATGTTTACGGTTAAAAATAACTTAGCTCTCAAGTTTGTAAAGCAAAGTCAATCAAATATTATAAGTCAATTCCCAAGAATATGAAACAAAACTCCAAATTCAACTGTCAACTACTTAAGCATGTATCTTTCCTTATTTCTGGCGTTGACAGAAAGATTAGTACTAAAACTTATGAGTCAACTAGTTGTTGCCTTTCTATTCATATTATATAATTTTTGAAATTTAATCATTAGGTTTTGAGAGTGGAGTGAGGAAGAAATCACCTTGATTTTTTATAAGCTACTATTTACACTATTATTTATATCTCTTAGAAGTCACAAATATTTAATCATTAAAGTGTGTTAGTAACGGGTTTATAGGGGATTATAAGAGATTTTAGTTTTTATAATCTCCAGTCCTCTAGCCTCGTTTGGGTGAGAGGATTATTAAAAACATAATCTCTCATAAACCCCTAAAATAAAAGTCTTTTCAAGTAACTTAAGACTTGCAGCTTGGGATTATCAATCAATCAGCTTTAGCTTCAGCCACAACCTCAGTCTCAGTTTCACCAAACATACTCTTATTGTGTTGGCAAATATATAATGTATTAATAAGATAGGAGACCTTGGTTCCTCAATATGTATCAACTTTTTCTATATTAATATTTTATTTTTCCTTTTTTTAAGACAAGCAATTAAATTAAACAACCCAATATTTACAAGACAAAAACTAACCACTAAATGCTGTAAGGTGGTGCACAAACGATGGGAGCCCCATGTAAAAATTATTTATAATAAGCAAATAAGAGCTAACAAAAGAATTACCCGCATCAAGAAAATCATAACTTCAGTAACCTCACGCAATCCTTGGGGTCGATACAACAATTGGACCATGATCTAACCGAAACCTGTCACATCTGTATTACATCCGATGGAATAAAAGCAACTCTCATCTCCCACCACTTGACTGAAGGTAGAAACGAAAGGAATATCCCTCTTCCAACCCCCCGGACCCATGAATGCTCTTCAACACCTTAGCGACCAAAGCAGCGGCGAGAAGTCAGAAGTGTGGCGATGGCAGCTGTAGAAGCTACAACTGCGGCGACAAGAGTTACAATTATGTTGGTGGCCGGCAAGAGGAGAGGTGGTGGCGAGAAAGAGGCGTAATGATGCCAAGAAAAAATTATCTATTTTTATTTACAGTAAGTTCACGAGACACGATAGGAGGGTAATATATAAATTCGTTACACATGGGGGACAACGGGGAAGACAAGCGCAGCGGCGATCATCTGTAGTACGATGGTGGTGGCAGCAGAGAGGCAACGAAAAGAATAGAAAGAGAAGATATGACTAAAACTTTAAGATCCTGATATTATTTAGAATAATGAAACCTCGTAGTTATTTATATGGTGAATGCCAATGGGGTTTAGCTCATTTGGTAAGGCGCCCCCTTCCTCGCAAGAGGTTGGGGGATCAAATCCTGCTGCATACAGTGGGTTGGGGGTTTTTACTTAGAGCATGAGGAGTACCCCAAGTGAAGCATCCCATGCTTCATGCCACATAAGCACCAGATCACTCATGTTTCACCAATGCTTAAACCCCCGTATTATTCATGCTTAAAAAAAATATTATCAAAAAATACTCTCTTTTCTTTCTCCTCTTTTTCTCTCTCTTCTTTACTCTCATTCTCTCTCATTCTTCTCTCTCCTTCTCTTCGGCAGATGCTGCAAAAGCATGCCAAAAATCGGTACCGCCCCACAAGGAGTGGTGTTTGTGTCGGTAACGAGGCGCACTACAAGAAAAAACAGTTTTTGCGACATAAAATTTTTGCGGCGACATATGTCGCCGCTAATACCCCGCTAAACGACAAAAATTGGGCCCACAACCATCTGAAAAGCAGTTGTCGCCGCTAAAGGCTATTCCCACCAATTTTTTCCCCCGAAAAAGAAATTATTTATTTAATATATAAAATTACATGTCGCCGCAAAAAGGTTTTATTTTAATTTATTTTTAAATTATATGTGTCGCCGCAAAAAAAAACAAATGTCGCCGCAAAAAATCGTCCACGTGGCAGAAGGTGGTCCCGTTGAATGTCGTCGCAAAAATTAAAAATTGACGTCGCAAAAAAGTATTTGGGACGAACTATTTGCGGCGTCCTTTTTGCGACGCCATGTCGCCGCAAATAGATTTTAGCGACGCTATTTTGAGTTTTAGAGGCGACATTTGTCGCCACAAATGGTTTTTTTTTTTTGTAGTGGCTCCACCGAAGGCATGCTGTAGGTATTCCCTTTGCTTTTAGGGGTTTCCTCCACGGAGTGAAGGTGTGGTGCTCGAACCTTGGTTAAAGCCAAATAACGAGGACGGTTGAAAACCCGCCACCAAACAATTCGAACCCACACTGGAGAGACGGAGAAGTGTCTTCATTTGCCGGTAAAAAAAATTTATATGGTGATTCACTTGTTCATTAGCATGATTCTTTGGATCTAAATATTACTTTTCTCTATAATATCAAGAAAATCATGAACTAAACAAGTGATAATTGTCCGTATGAACTAAATTACAATTAATGATTTATAATTACTTATAGTTACCATAAAATACTGAGTTTTATTGACCGATTATACTATCAAATAGAATGACATTCAGGTTAAGTATCTAATAGTCCGGTCTAATTGTATAAATAGGTCATGGCACATTAGAGTTTTTAATGTAATCTTTTACTCTATAAAAAGTTATAATTATTTACTAATGACTCGTTAATAAGGGTTTTGAGAAAATCAAGACTTATTAAAAATTTATAAGAACTTAAATATCTATAAGAACTAAGAAATCGAGACAAATCCAAATGCATCTACAAATTCATTATATTCATGATTATGCATCTTAATTACAGTGTTTCGTGACTTTTAGAAAGTCGAAGAATGTGAAAAACTTCGAAGATATATAAGAACGCATCTTAATTAGAGTTTTCGTGAGTTTTTAGAAACTTTAGGCCCAAGAATGTAAACAAAATTGAAAATAAATAAATTTGCATCCGATGAGTGTCGTATATGATGAAATTACACATTTTCATAAACATTTCATCATTCTTTACCCTAAATAATTTTAAAACTCACGAATAGGGTTGACCACAGAAACTGAAAATTTAAACCCAAACACTAAATCCGACAAAACTGAAACCATTTTGAACAGCCATTTGGTTTTTAGATATGGAAAATCGATGGGTTCGGTTCGCTTTCAGTTATAACAAAAACTAAACCGTTAAGAAACTGACCCACTAACTATTTAATAAAACTTAAATTTTTTATAATGGTATATAACTATTTATCGTATTTCCCCAATTTATAAAATATTTTCAGACTCCTAAGTTCTAACGTAGTAGTCGCGAAGAGATGGTTTCGTTTTATAAATAAAAACAAAAACCATTAATGACATAATCCCTCCAAAACCTAAACCATTGGATTTAAACACTCTAAACCGAATTTAGCGGTTCAAGTTTAAGTTCGGTTTAGCCTCGAATTATTCTTCGCTAATCTCTTCGTTATCTTTCCTCATCAACTTGAATGTTGTTTTCATCGAAGCGAAAAATCGCCTTACTTTCGTCTTCTTATATCATATTACATAATATGATGAAAACATGCATTAATTTACATATTTTGTCCGAGTGTCACGATCTTGCCCGATTTTGTATTGTGTGTCAATGTTGTTTTAGCAAACCAAAACAACACTCTATGTCTTTCATTACCACTTATTGCATGACTTTAAACCTTACACCTCTTGCATCAATAGGGCATGTGAATGTTCTAACCAAAGTAGCACATTCGAGATATATTTCATCTGCAAAATAATAGTTGTGATTGTAGACTACTTCGTTGACCTGAAACGGACGCTCCATTGCTTTTTCGTTATAGACATCAAATACCGGCGACTGGTTGAGCACATTAAAGTAATTGTTAGACCCCCCAACCTTGAAGTGTGTATGCCAAACTAAAGATCTTGTTATGCCACTACCTCTAGCATAATAGTCGGACCATCATCGTCACCTCTCTTGAATCCGGCATGCAATCGGGCAATCTAAACCTATATAAATGCATACAATCTAGACTTCCTAACATTCCAGAAAACCCATGCCTAGATTCACCTTTGGCGTATAAAAGTTGAATATCATCGTAAGAAGGCTTGACTATAAAAAAATGTCATTTATCGTAAACATGATTATACTATTCGCAAAGCATGAAAATTTGGGTAAATTTACATAAGCATCGCTTACTGTAAACATGATTGTACTATTCGCAAAGTTTTGTATGCAAAATCGTACAGTTAAATCCTCCATCTTCAAGTACTCATCGAGACCAACAGATACCCCGTATTCAATTTTTTGAATTGGCCGAGTTACACTTTCAAGAAGGGGGATAATTTTTCTCCCTCTAGCATCCTAACCTTGTTAAAAATATGTAAACTCTCGCTTCAAATCCTCGACAATTCGTAGCAATAGTTGTGTTCTCATGCGAAATCGTCGCCTAAAGTTCTCTTTACTGCAATTGTGATTATGATTATCCACACACAAAAAGTGGTTAATATTCCATGAAATATAACACTGTGAGGGAAAAGCTACAAGTTCACCAATCAACGAGATGACTCAACCGTGAGTCACATAGGATGTTCATGACTTCATAGTTCATACTAATCTAGTAAGTATTCTACTCTGGTAGGACCGATGCGATATACAGTCTAATAATAGTATGTGGTGGGCCAATCTCCACGGATATGGTGTGAACTAAAAACGTGTAGGTAGTGAGTACGGCTTGATTTCTTCAAGTCTCAAATAGTACAACTCTTTAAAGAAAAAGTTAACGTAGTACTTGTAGTACATTATTCTTGTTATTTTATAATATCATAACAAACTCAGATAAATACGTTTTTTAAACTCTTGCTCAAAATAAAATAGAAAAAGTGCAAATAAATGATAGTAAACAGATGAGATTTCCTATTATATAATAGGACGAACTTTATAAAACGTATTTAATTTACAAAAATTTCTATTATATATTTACATATATATATATATATATATATATATATATATATATATATATATATATATATATATATATATATATATATATATATATATATATATAATTATATAATTTGAGAACCATTATTATTGCGAGAATCGCAAGAACCAATCTTTGACGTTCATTTTGTTAGTGAAATTCATAAATAGTGAGCATGGGGATATAGTGTGACAAGATTATTTCTCGTGGTTCTCATAATAAAAATGGTTCTCAAATATACTTTTACTTATAAACAAACATCAAACTTTAATTATTGAGTAAAGTATATATATATATATATATATATATATATATATATATATATATATATATATATATATATATATATGAAAAAGTTCATGCAAGAAACATTATTAGTGCGAGAACCGCGAGAACCAATCTGAGCCGTCCAATTCCCCCTCTTTCAATGTCATTGCCCACTCATGAATTCCTCACATGAAACTTCACACACACACACACACACACATATATATATATATATATATATATATATATATATATATATATATAGAAAGTTCATTTGAGAACCATTTTGTTGCGACAACCGCGAGAACCAATATGAGCCTCCAATCCCCTCTCCTTCAATGTCATTATCCACCCATGAATTCATCACATGCACATTGCCACACTTGATCTCTCACGCTGTACATCGATGAATTCCACTTATCAAATCAACGTATAATATTGGTTCTTGCGGTACTCACACTAAAATCGGTTCTCAAATGAACATTCCCACACACACACACACACACACACACATATATATATAAATATATATATATATATATATATATATATATGAAAAAGTTTATTTGAGAACCATAATTAGTGCGAGTACCACGAAAACCAATCTGAGCAGTCCAATTCCCCCTACTTCAATCTCATTGTCCACCCATGGATTCCATATATGCACCCTGCCACACTCTATCACTCTACGCTCTCCATCTATGAACTGTCCATATCCAAAGAACGCCTAAAATTGGTTTTCGTACGAGAACTGCGAGAACTATATTTTTAACACTATTAGTAACTTATTAATAGGTGTATTTTTGTAATTTATATTTTTACCCAACCGCGAATTGTGTCCAGGTGAGCCGTTATTAATTTGCGAGGATTGATTTTCCCGATTTAACCCTCATTAATGTCTCATTGATGAGTCATTAATGAAGCATTAATGGACCCCAAAAAATCTTAGCCATTGATCAATTTTAATCAAGGGCTAAGATTGGTTCTCGCAGTTTTCGTTTGAACCCTCCTTTATATATATATACATATAGACACACACACACACATATAGATAGGAGAATGTTATTATGAGAATAGATATTTAGGTGATAATGAGAGAAATCTTAGCAATCAATTAGATGTTGATCTATTAAATCTAACGGTTGTAGTCACCTGTTGAAGTTCATGGCCATTGCAGGGTTATGAATTAAATGAGGGGGATTGTAAACCATTCGATCAAATCAAATGGAGGGTCAAGATTGAGTCTCTCATTCTCACTTAAATATATTATCATTTGAACCTTCCAATATATGTGTGTGTGTGTGTGGTTTAGACTATAAAATATCATCTCACTTTTTTAAAAGTGTCAGTGTATGTAATTTATTTTTTTATGACTCAAATAGGCGACTTACTTGATAGTAAACTGTTAAAGTAAGTAATGACTTGAATTTTTCGATCAGAGTTTTGGATCTAATCAGAGTTTGAACCATTAGATCACCACCAATCTTTGGTGACATGATTGAAAATTCTTCTTAGCTAGAGGTTATGGAGGAGTCTGATCAGTCTCCTGTCTGCCGTCAAAATTTATAGAAAGTTGCGTTGTTGCTATTTTCTTTAAATCCGGCAACGACGATAGACAAAAAGCTGATCAGCCTCCACCATGGCACCAACACTATCAAGAAAGAATTCCAATTAGAGAACCAATGTTTGATGGTGATTGAACGGTAAGAATAATCCGAAAATTTAGATCCTTGCTTAATTTTAACAAATTATCACAAAATATATTACTTAATTATTTGAGTGACAAAAAAGTAATTTAACTATAGTAACTTTTTAAAAAAATAAAATGCTATTTAGTAACCTAAACCATATATATTAACTAGTCAACTTTAGATGCATGTAACTCAAGTTCTTATATTCTTAAATATTATTTTTATTAAATCTAACATTATTGTTTCTTACAAAAGGTTCATCACCACCCAGAATACATGCAGTGCGTTACGTATGAAATTTCAGTTTATATGTTTATAAATAAAATAAAATAAACAAACTTATATTATGCCAATCAATCAGCGTTTTTTAAGTTTAGTTGAGTCACATCGTATCATGGCCGACTTGATGGGTCCTCCGCTCAAATATATTATCAATATTATGTGATATATCTTTTACTTTTTTTTATCTATTTTCCTACTTATAAAATTAATACAAATATAAATATTAGAAAAATAAGAATTAGTTAATTTCACATGTCATTTTATGATAAATAAAAATTAAGTAAAAAAGAATAGGATATATCATTTTCGAAACCTCTATATTTCTCTTTTCTTAATCTGATTGGGTGACTCATTCAAGTCGCACACCTCTAACTCTCTCTTTTATTATATATATATATATATATATATATATATATATATATATAAAATAAATAGTAAGATTGAGTTAGACTATACTAGTTATTGAGTTGTGTTTAATACATTCTTTAAAAAAAACATAGTTGTGAAATTTTAATATTCAATCACATTTGATTTAGTATACAATCACATGTGATTGTAAAATGATCACATGTTAATTACGAAAATGTCACTTCGCCCAAAATTTTAAAATTCAATCTGAATCATTAATGGGGCTGATCCAAAGGCTAAAATTAGTCTCTCAGGACTATGGATTAAGTATGAACTATGTTGAACATTTCTCACTAGTTATTATATCAAAAAAAAAAAAATAAGAAAATGATATAGAGCTAATGTGAATTTAAGTTAGATAACCTGAAATACAAGTTATACTTTTGATCTAATGGTATAATTAAATAACTAATTAAAAAATATTATTATGTTATGATTAAAGTTTGGTACGTTCAAATTAAGTTTCATTATTTAATATTAAACGTAATGACATGGTCCACATGTGACACGATATTATCTGAAAAATATATTTTATAACTTTAGTTTGTTGAACTTATCACGTAATATTATTGTCGCGACATGTTAAAATTTTATTCAGATATGTAATGTGAAATTTAAAAATGTAGTGTGGAACCGTGGAGGTGACACAATGACACATCATACATATAGTTGCATTTGTTAATCTTATCATGTGATTCTAGCTTAGTGTACGTCCATAGTGTTTATTTGATCTGATCGAATATAGAATTAAATTAAAAAATTTATAGTTAGCTGATGTTGGAAAACACAAAATAAAATAATTTCGGAATCATCTTCCTAACCACCCTTGATAAAATCATCATATGATTCGGACCTTTAACCTTTCCTAGCTTTTTAATTTGATTTTTATCTAAAACTAAATAAATCTGAATTTAATTACTTTTAGAGATAATCAATGTTGTCAATTGCTTCCATCTTTGATACATCATTTCTATCACTTAACATTTTTAAACACAACATATAGATACAATCATCCATTTCTTTTATTAAAAAACTACTTAAGAAGGGTATTTTAACACTATTTAAGGATATTATTTTAATAAATAGTAGTTCAGTTATCTACGAATTTATTATTAAAATAGTTTGTGAATGTAACATCACCTAATTTAGAGTTAATTGTCCAAATGGTCCCTAAACTTTGTTAAAACTGCCATTTTGGTCATTTTAAAGTTAAAGTGGTACAGTTGGTCCTTTATGAAACATTTTGTAGCCAAATTGGTCCTTTATAACGTTGACCGTTGGTCAACTCCGTTAAATAAGGGTAAAATGACATTTTTACCCCTTTATTATTATTTTATTCTATATATATATATATATATATATATATATATATATATATATATACACTTATTTTATTTAATTATGAATTAAGATTTATAATTTAAAATATATTTATGCAGATCACTCTTCTCTCTCTCTCTTTCTCTTTCTCTCTGTTTCTCTCTCACTCTCTCTAACCGCCTTCTCTCTGTTTCTCTCTCTCTCTCTAACCGGCTACCACCGGACTCATCCTACACCAGAAACCGCCTACCACCAACAAACACCACCGGAAACCGCCTACCACCACATACCATACCTTCAACCATCTCCGGCCAACCTACGCCGCCTCCACCATTTTACTTTTCAAAACTTCCATCTTCAAACACACACACACACAATCTTTCAGATTTAACGAAACACACGGACACACTCTCGATTTCAAACATAAAATCTTTCAGATCTAACAAACAGAATGTTTCAGATCTAAATAAACACACACACACACACACAAAGCATAAAACACAAAACACAAAGCACACACAATGGTTTCTTAAAGACAATCTGTTAGGGTTTTCGAAACAAACACAAAACACACACAATCTGTTAGGTTTCTTGAAGATGATGGTTGAAGGCGGTGGTGTTGCAGACGGCGGAAGGAGGCGGTGTGGCGGCGGTGGTTGCAGATGAGGAGAACCGGCCACGGTGTTAGGGTTTTTAGAAACAAACAAACACACACACATGGTTAGAAGGAATGAGGAGAAGCGGGAGTGGTTGTAGATGAGGAGAACCGGCGGCGGTGTTAGGGTTTTAAGAAACAAACACACACACACATAGTTCGAAGGAATAAGGAGAAGGGCGGTGGTTGAAGATGAGGAGAAGCGTCGGCGGTTGTTGCAGTTGAAGGAGAAGCAGTGGCGGTTGGCGGTTGCCTGTTGGCGGTGGCGGTGGCGGTGGCTGTTGGTTGCAGATCGTGAGGGAGAGGGAGAGGGAGAGTGCAACCGGTTGCAGATCTAGAAGGAGAGAGGATGAAAGGAGGGAGGCGATGTAGAGAGAGAGGGGGGGGAGAGTGAGGGAGAGTATATATTTTTATTTAAAAAAGATTAAATATTCTTTTAATTAGTACAAAAATAGAAATAAGTGTAAAAGGTCCAAACTACCCCTAACTTAACAGATTTGACCGTTAGTCAACGTTAGAAAGGACCAATTTGGCTACAAAATGCTTCATAAAGGACCAACTGTACCACTTTAACTTTAAAAGGACCAAAATGGCAGTTTTAACGAAGTTTAGGGACCATTTGAACAATTAACTCCCTAATTTATGTGTTTATTTTCGTTAGCCTAACATTTAACTCAATTGACATATATTTTTTTTTCACACAGGTTGCAACTTTAGCCCCAAACACAGCAGCCCACTACGAGCTTCATTTCGGGGTTCCAATGGCTGGTGCGATCCTCTCCGCATTAAACACAAGCCTTGATCCACCCGCATTAGCAAGCACACTCGAACAATTGGAACCTCAAATCATATTCGTTGATCACCAATTCATTCAAACTGTTATTCAAGCATTAAACCTCCTATCACCGGATAACCCACCACCACCGCACCTGGTTCTCATTGGTGAAACCAACTTCACTCCGGCACCGTCGAACTCCCTTAATTACAATGATCTTCTTTCTTTAGGGAAATCCGATTTCAAAATCATACATCCAAATGACGAATGTGACCCAATTTCAATCAATTTCACCTCCGGCTCAACCGGGAATCCAAAGGGCGCTGTCTATAGCCATAGATCGGCGTATTTGAACTCCTTAGCGGTTATATTTCGAAATGATATGAGGAAAATGCCGGTTTTTTTATGGACGGTTGATATGTTTCGTTGTAATGGGTGGTGCTTCCCGTGGGCAATGGCGGCGTTAGGCGGCGTTAATGTCTGCCTTAGACAAGTCACGGCGGCGATAATTTTTGATTCGATTGTGACCCATAAAGTAACACACTTATGTGGCCCGCCTACGATTTTAGACAAGATTGCAAATTCGAAAATCAGTGAACAACGGGTGATCGGAAGTAGGGTTGATGTGATAGTCGCCGGACCTTTGCCTCCACCGGAAGTTATATCAGAAGTTGAGAAATTAGGGTTTGATTTACACCATGGTTATGGAATGACGGAAGCTCTGGGTCCCATGATTGATAAATCTTTGAAAAACGAAAATGAAAATAACGAGAATGTGAAGATAAGACGTCGTGAAGGAACTCATAGCATTTTAATGGAAGATGTTGATGTGAAAGATCCTGAAACAATGATTAGTGTGCCATCAGATGGGAAGACAATTGGGGAAGTTATGTTTAGGGGTAATGTGGTAATGTTAGGGTATCTTAAAAACTTGGAAGGGACAAAAAAGTCATTTAACAGGGGGTGGTACAGGACCGGGGATCTTGGGGTTCGGAACCCTGACGGGGATATCTTGATGAAAGATCGTGCATTGGATAGCATTGTTAATAAAGGGGAGATTGTTAGTACACTGGAGATTGAACGGGTCATAAAGAGTCATCCTTCTATAAAAGAAGTTGCGGTTGTGGGCCGACCTGATAACGTTGTTGGTGAAACTCCCTGTGCGTTTGTGACGTTGAAAGACGAGTGTCACTTGGGCAGTGATGAGATCGTTAGGTTTTGCAAGGAGAAGTTGTTGCCGCGGAGTATGGTTCCTATGAATGTTTATGTTGGTACATTGCCAATGAATTCAACAGGTAAGGTTCTTAAATCTGTTCTTAGGGAAAAAGCTAAGGGCATTGTGAATGTTCCTTGTACAAATGGACAATAAATTGACTTGTTGATACTCACTTGGGCTATTGTAAGGGATGGATATGTAGAATGGCCCATTTAACAGGGCTCGATGAAGCCCAACTGAACTAATGAACCTTTTCTTTGGGATTGTAATGAACTACTTTTGTACGTGTTTGGGCCTTTGGGGTGTTTATTTAACTTCATGAAGTCCATATGGTTAGTTTTGACTTGTAAGTGTTCGGTGAGAAAAAAAAACTATTGTGTGAAATAAATAATTTCTAATATATAATCTTGTTTTTGTTTTGTTTCGAATTGGTTATATATGACATTAGTGGTTTCGAATAAGCAATTCCAAAGACCCCCTTGAGGTATATCGCAAGCTATTTCAATGTTATTTTCACATCAATAACACACTAGTGCGGTAGTCACAAAATATTGTTACCACGATTAAGTATATATGGAAGTAAGTATTTATGACTGAGGACGGAGGAGACGATTGTGGTTGTGAATACTAAAAGAATAATGTTACAACAAATTACTATTCATTAAATTTATGTTATGTGGAAATTTAAAGTTCATATTCCGGTAATATTAATTTATCGGATGTTAGAGAGAGAGAGAGACGGTTTGTTCCCATGAGAGAGAGGCCTCAATTGCGAGAGGGGGGGATTGGAGACTTATGAACAAGTAGAATGGTCATATTTACCGAAACTATCGATGGATAATATTACAAGACGCCGCAAAAGAGACACATGTCACCGCCAAATCCTCGCTAAACGACAAAATGGTGGCCCACACTCGTCTGTAAACTACATGTCGCCGCCAAAGGATTTTTGCGGCTAAAGGTGTTTCCCTTCGCCGAAAACCATGGCGGGATTCCCCCCCCCCCCCCCCTAAAAAATTGGGTGTCGCCGCAAAAAACCTGATGTCGCCACAAAAGGGTTTTCCGATTTTCTTTTATTAATTAAAACAATTTTTAATTTTATTCATTTAATAATACTACAAGACGCCGCAAAAGCGACCCTGTCGCCGCAAAATCCGTCGCCGCAAAAAGCCTCTTCGTCGTCGCAAAAAGACACAATTTCGTCGCAAAAGGACATAATGTCGTCGCAAAAGGAATTAATTTAATTTACTAATGTCGCTGCAAAAGGTGTATACGTCGCCGCAAAAAGTAATTAATTTAATTTTTATTTAATTTACACTTGTCGCCGCAAAAAATATTCATGACGCCGCAAAAAGGTATCCACGTGGTAGAAAACGGTCCTGTTGACTGACGTAGTGCCACTAATAGTGAGGTTTTTTTTGTTATTCAATTTCCCGAAGGATGGGGATACGGTGGCACTACGGAAGATGTTTCACATAGCATGGGGGCCTTGGAAGAGTGCGACATGGGAGATTGCACACTCACCGGGCCGTCTCTTTTCCGAAAATACACGTTAAGTTTCTTTGGATATCAAATCGCGTCCATCCCAAAAGGGGTTATTTATTGGGGAGATTGGTTACATGAGTTATCGTTGGGGGCATACGGGTCGGTGGTGTACAGGGGCGGAACTAGGCTTTTAGTATAGCGGGGACCGGCCTTATTTTATTTAAAGATACACAAATATATAAATGAGATTAAAAAGTTTCATTATATATCTAGATAAACGAATAATGAGAGGTTATTTAAGAACAAGAATTTCACTTGTTAAAACAACACTTAAGCTTTGCCAAAATCGTCTTCAGTGACCAAAGTTTTCTCATAATCGACAGTTCGGTTGTCATGAATTAATGTGCTACAAGCATATATAATATTAATTAAAACAATAATTAGAATACTTTATCTTGATAAAATTTTTAATGAAACAAAAAAATAA
The DNA here is from genome assembly GCA_947179395.2 of Pulicaria dysenterica. Taxonomy (NCBI): domain Eukaryota; kingdom Viridiplantae; phylum Streptophyta; class Magnoliopsida; order Asterales; family Asteraceae; genus Pulicaria; species Pulicaria dysenterica. The sequence goes on along the minus strand of OX359290.1, from coordinate 75,114,092 downwards.
CGATAAGAAATCATAATTCATGTGTTTGTAGTTGACGCGGCTTTGTTTATTTAAATAGAACTCATTTATTATATTGTCTTTAGAGAAAGTATCAGCAATATCTCAATGTAAAGAATCAAACTGTTTTAAAGATAATCATCAGTCATGCTATTACCAAACCTTGTTTTCATAGTTTTCATTGCTGATAAAGCTCTTTCAAATATCCGAATCACAACTTCAAGCCTTCTCTACAACTTCTCTGTTTTAGGAAATACTTGGGCTTCTAATTACAATTAGGAAGGGTTAGTATATATGTGTTAGATTTAAGCTTAAAAGATAATAAAGATGTTGGGCTTATTGGAGAGAGCCAAACATCTTTCAGCATCCTTTGTCTCCGCCCCTGATAGGATACGTTATGTAGTATTGATAACTTGATATTTATTTTACTAAGTTATACGGATGGCAGATAGAGCATATGAATGTTCCTTTTCTTGCTTCTCTTTCTAATATGGTGCAATATTAAGAAAACTGTCTTTAGAGAAAATAAATTGATTAAAAAAAGTTGATCTTGAACTATAAAAATAGAAAGATTTGGAAAGAACAATAAAATCTCTAACTGCTAAAACAAAAATTCTAAAAAAAATATAATCAAAATCTTCTATTAATTAGTTATTAATAATGTTAATAAGTTCTTGCATGCATTTTAAAACAGTTATCGTTTGAACTTCTCTCTCTCTCTCTATATATATATATATATATATATATATATATACACACACACACACACATATATATATATATATATATATAGGGGAGAGTTATGCTAGAAGTGTTTTTATTACGAGAAGTGTGAGAAGCAATATCAACCATTGATTGATTTTTGATCTTGTGATTCACATTAATTATAATTAATATTTTTATTTAATTCAAAAGGATAAATTAGTAAACATAAAAACTTTATATCTCCTCTCTTTAATTATTTTTTTCTCCTTTTAGTTAATTAGTTCTATATTTTTAGAATTTATTACTTTCACTTTATTATTAATACGGTGTTCGCTACTAAATGATTTACAAATTTTCGTTATGTATACAGTATTCATTAGTGAACATATCCACAGCCAAGAGTTATCAAAAACCATTAATAAACTTTTAAACCGTATAATTTGAAGTTCATTAGTGTACATGTCATATACATAATATATTATTTTCTAAATCAACAAAACAGCATGTAACATCCCGTCTTGGAATGAAACAGATGCTACTCATATGACACATATACAGATCAAAACTAAGACAAATACCTCCAAACACCAATCCAAAAGTACTACCTTATAAGCGCCTGCTAAGCTAGCTCTCGAACTCTTTTTTTAAAGCACCCTTGAATACCCGCCGCAGAAGAAGAAAGAAAACTGCGGCTGAGCCAATTGGCCGTGTGCGGATATACATACATAGTAATAATAATAATCGAGCGGACACAAAGGTATCAAAATCAAATATTAAAAATCAAAGCTTTCAGATCAAAATTCTTTCGGAATCATAATCATAATTTTTAATAAAAGGCTTTTCGTTACAAAATGCGTACATATCTTATCCATTCATATCATATCGGAAAGCATATCAAATCACATATCATATCATATCATAATTCATATCAAATCACATATCATATCATATCACATCGAGCCCCTACCAGAAACGCATACACTTGCACCCCGTCACAGACAGATACAAATGCTAGACAATTTGTACACTAGACCTGCATATCCAATGCACCCTACAAACGTGAGATGGGTGTCGGGCACTACACTACCATCCACCATAACATAACATAACCTACAGTTTAGGGTTAACCCATACACCTCTCCACCAAATAGCTCTCGGAGCCAACCCCTTAGGAGACGCCGTGGACTGATCACACCGCCATAGAAAGTGTCACACCATCGGTGCCCCCAATGATATGTCTATGGTAGCCCCATAGATGGATAAATAGCTCGATGCATCAAAACAGAAAATACCCAAAACAACATATATATCAAAATATAGTTTCGTGTTCCACAAGTTTTATAAAAACATTTGTAGTAAAATTAATAGTCAAAATAATTTTAGGAAGCATCATGTTGATAAAAGAAATATAACTTTTCGGATATCATACTATCTTCACACAACAACGTAAGCATATCAAAAGAACACAAGATTTCAAATATCAAAAACTGTCAAGGAGCAACGCTGAAAGAACAATAGGAATTTAAAACCGATAGTTTATATTTCGGAGAAAAAATCCAGAATCCATACGAAAAGAAGAAGATTTAGAATCCGTACCTTATTATCACGACCCAAGAAGTCCAAACGCTACTAATAGCTTCAAGTTTGAGTCTCTTTTCCTCCGCATATATATATATATATATATATATATATATATATATATATATATATATATATATATATATATATATATATATATGCTACTATTAGTATTTATCTTTATTCCCGTTATTATTCGGTAGGTTTACTAAATTATAGTGGTGACCTGTTTAGATAAATTGACTATCAACTCATAAGTATTGCTTTAATTATTTTATAATACATCTAATCTACGCTTTTGTTGCCTGACATAAGATCAATATGTTTTGAAGAACAGGAACCTTCGATATTAGGTATATACATCATTTATGTACATGTATTCTAGGTAAGGCTGGCAACTTTTGGGTCGACCTGAAACCCAACACGAAAAAAGTGACACGAACCCGAAACGGGTCAAAAGCGGGTTGACACGAAATCGACACGAAAATAAATGGGTCGGGTTAGGGTCAACCCGATAACCCGAAAGTGACCCGCATAACCCGTTTATGGGTAATATTTAATATTCTAAAATTTTCTTTAAGAATTCAAATAAGAAAGTGTTATCTTAGGATAATAAAACCGTCAAACAAAAGTACAAAACCCTTAAATGTTAAAAACTTACAATAAACAATAGAAAATTTACAGGTAAAACAATAGTATATCATTGTAGTAGTTATTTTGACTATATGATTTTGTTTCTATGACATTTTTATTAGTTGATAAGTGGTACTTTAGTATCATCAATTTGATTCATAATTCTATTCAATGATGGATTTTTTTTAAATGATGGATTTTTTAATTATTTGGTTGTTTAAAACATTATCTATTAATATTTGGTAGAATAGTACTATAACACATTTTTTATTACATTCATTTATATATATTGAATAAAAGATAAAATCAAACAAATACAAATACCGAATTTAAAGTTCAAATACAATCAAAACGAACATTTAATATTAAAGTTAGAATATAAACGAAAATAATTTTCAAAATTCTTATCAAAAGTTAGAAAACAAACATTCGATTTGAAAATTTGATAATGAAAGTCTTAGTCAAAACGAAAAACCGTATTCGAAGAACCGAACTCGAAAACAAAAAAAAGGAATTGCCAATCAAATTCGGCCTAAATGGGTCGATATGAACCGGACACGAAAAAAGCTGACACGGCCCGAACTTGACACGAAAATAAATGGGTCAAAATCGGGTCGACGCGAAACTGACCCGAACCCGAATGACACGAACACGATAACACGAACCCGACCCGAATTGACAGCCTTAATTCTAGGATTTATGTCTTCTCAGATTATACTAACTTGACCTTTCTTGTTAGTCTTAGGTGATAGTTAGTTATGTTATTAATCTTCTTAATAGTGGGCTCATGGTGGTTTATCACAGCTTGCAGTTTCTTAAAAGTGTGTCCGCATTCATAAACTGATGACCATTACTAACTCTCATTCTAGTATTCCTTGTTAGAGTATATTATATTTATTTATGTTGTATTCTTGTAGCCCATTAGTGTTGTATTATTTCGGCCCATTCTCGGCCCTCTCTTGTATTTTGTATATATTCTTTATTTGAGTTAATGAGAAATCATTGAGGTTTAATCCTTAACATGGTATCAGAGCCCTTTTCTGATTACCCGTAACCCTATTTGGCTCCCCTCCTTTTGCCGATACCTTTATCGACTGCCCCTCTTTGCATCGATCCCTTCTTCCGCTGCCCTCTCCCTTCGTCGACTACCTTGCTGCCCTAATGGCCGACGGTTCCTCTTCATCTACTTCTGTCAAACCCTTTGGCATCACCAACATCAAGGCCTATGTTCCTCTTATACTTGACCTTGATGAACTCAACTACGATGCATGGAGAGAACTTTTTGAGACACACTGTGTGAGTTTTGGAGTCTCCGGATTCATCGATGGTTCGACTGTTTCTAAAGGACCAACGGATGTTGAATGGAAGAGACTTGATTCTCTTGTCAAGCTTTGGATATATGGTACAATAACAAAATCCCTTCTCCAGATGATTTTAACGAAGAATGTGACTGCTCGCGATGTTTGGTTGAGTTTGGAGAACTTATTTCGTGACAACAAAGAGTCTAGGGCATTCCAATTGGATCAAGAACTTCGGAACATTACTATTGGGAATTCCTCGGTTACCGAGCATTGTGAATGAATTAAGGCTATTTCCGATCTTTTGGCAAACATTGACTCACCGGTTGAAGAAAAGACACTTGTGACATATATGATCAATGGCCTTGGTGATAAGTTTGAGCATTTAGCAAGTATTATTCGTCATGGAGAAAAGCTATCAACTTTCTTACGTGCCCGTTCAATGCTTTTGGTTGAAGAGCAACGGCTTTCTCAACACCGTAGCTCCTCGGTTAGCCATCATGATCATGCCTCCGTTGCTCATGCACTTGTTTCTGATGCAAAACAGGCCGATGAAGGGCCTCGCAGGGTCAATAAACGCCCTCAACATCGCCGGAACCCGGCTGCCGACGCTTCGCAGCCACCTGCTGCAGCTCGTTCTTCTGCTGGTTCACGACAACCTCCTCCAGCCAGCCCTCTGCCGCCACTTTTATCCTCACCGTGGGCTTTCCCTAGCTACGGTTGGGGTTACCCACCGTGGATGATGCCTCCCTTTGGTCCTTAGCAGCCTCCTTCTCGCTCAAACCGACCACAACAGGCGCAAACGGCTTCTGGAAATCGGAATCATGCCCTGGCAGCTTCTGAATCTCCTAATCTCACCTCTCCTCCATGGACTTGGTTCCCTCCTCACTCTACCGAGCAAGCTTTCAATGCTATGTCCATCGACTTTGATGATGGCGGATGGTTTCGGATGCAGGTAAACTTGATACCCTTATTAATATGGACACTAATACATCTGTTATAGTTGGTAATGGATCTTCCATTCCCGTGTCTCGTATGGGTCATACTGTTTTTCCTAATCCCTATCGTCCATTGCATCTTAATCGTGTCTTAGTAACACCGCACATGATCAAAAATCTCAAATATGTTCGTCAATTTACTAAAGACAATACATGTTCCATTGAATTTGACCATCTTAGTTTTTCTGTGAAGGATCTCAAGACCAAGAAGATCCTCCTTCGCAGTGATAGCTCGGGTGACCTCTACCCTTTACCGACTCACCACTTCGCTCTCGTGTCTATCAGTTCACCCCCTTGGCATAGTCGCTTAGGTCATCCCGGAGATAATGTTTTGCATAGTTTAGCTTCTCGTGGTTTTATTAAATGTAATAAAGTGTCTTCAAACACTCTTTGTCATGCTTGTCGATTAGGCAAGCAGATTAGACTTCCGTTTATTAGTTATGTTTCGTGTGTGCTTGAACCATTTGATGTTATTCATTCTTATTTATGGGAATAACCTATTATTAGTTCAAGTGGCATTAAATATTATATTATATTTCTTGATCATTTCACGTACTTTCTTTGGGCATACCCACTTCGTAAGAAATCTGATGTTTAATAAATTTACTCACTTTAGCACTTATGTTCTCACTCAATTTAATAAAGAAATCAAATCCTTCCAGTGTGATCATGGCGGTGAATTTCACAACACTCGGTTTCATGACCTCTTTGCTCAAACCGGCACTTAATTCCGGTTCTCGTGCCCTCGTACGTCTCAACAAAATGGGAAGTCTGAGCGCATGATTCGCACCGTTAATAACCTTGTTCGCACTCTTCTCTTCCAAGCCTACTTACCACCTCATTTTTGGGTCGAAGCTCTTCACATGGCGGTACACCTTCTTAATATCCTTCCTTCGTCTGCCATTCAGAACCATATTCCATTTACTAAATTGTTTGGCTACGACCCGAAATATACACATCTTCGCATCTTCGGATGCTTATGTTACCCTCTCCTTCCTACTCCTCATAAATTAGCCCCCCGGTCTACTCCATGCATCTTTCTCGGCTACCCCACCCTTCATCGAGGCTATCGTTGTCTCGATCTTTCATCTAACGAAATCATCATCTCTGGTCATGTCAATTTTGACGAAACCATTTTTCCGTACGGGTCTATGACCCCCTCCCACTCTCCTTCTTACGATTTCTTAGACCATGACTCTACTCCCTCTCCTCTTTTTCGCAAACTCCTCACCACTCCCGCCTCCTCTCCGGCCACTACACACTCACCGCTACCCTCCCCGCCCCCTCCACCTCTACGGCCTCTACCCCTACCACCCCCTCCTCCTCCCCGTCCACCTCTTCTCCCCCATCCTCATCCACGCCCAGCCCTCCTACCCCTCCTCCACCCCGCCCCACCCTATGTCACTCGGTCCCGCCTGGGCATTCGCAAACCCGTACAACGCCTTAATCTTCACGTATCTTCCATTTCCTCTCTTCCTAAGTCTCATGTCCAGGCTCTACAAGATCCAAATTGGTCCAAAGCTATGATAGATGAATATAGTGCACTTATGAATAATGGTACTTGGGTGCTTGTTCCTAAGCCTTGTGGTGTTAATATTGTTAGATCCTTGTGGCTTTTTAAACAAAAGTTTCGTGCAGATGGTTCTCTTGACAGGTACAAAGCGCGCCTTGTAGCTAATGGAAAGAGTCAGAGACCCGGCATTGACTGTGAGGAGACTTTTAGTCCCGTGGTTAAACCGGCAACTATTCGTACGGTTCTTAGTCTCGCCGTTTCTCGACATTGGCCGGTTCATCAACTTGATGTTAAAAATGCTTTTTTATATGGCCATTTATCTGAAACAGTCTATATGCATCAACCCCCGGGGTTTATTGATCGTGACAAGCCAGATCATGTTTGTCTTCTAAAGAAATCTTTATATGCGCTAAAACAGGCGCAGAGAGCTTGGTTTCACCGCTTTGCTGAGTATGCTAAAACTATTGGTTTTCATCGCTCTCGTGCTGATTCTTCTTTATTTATATATCGTGCGCACGGTCAGACGGCTTATCTGCTACTTTATGTTGATGACATTATTCTCACGGCTTCTACTACCACATTATTATCTACAGTTATTAATAAACTCGCTCGTGAGTTCTCCATGACGGATCTTGGTCCTCTCAACTATTTTCTGGGTATTGCTGTTACGCGTGACAAAAACGGTATGTTCTTATCTTAGGCTAAATATGCTCAGAAAATCATAGAGCGAGCTCACATGACAAACTGCAAACCATGCATTACCCTGGTCGACGCAGAGGCTAAACTCGGTTCTGATGGACCACCGGTTGCTGACCCTACTTTATACCGCAGTTTAGCTGGCGCCCTTCAGTATCTCACCTTTACACGCCCGGATCTCTCTTATGCTGTTCAACAGGTGTGTCTCTTTATGCATGACCCTCGTGACCCTCACTTCACTGCTTTAAAACGTATCATTCGCTATGTGAAGGGCACTATTACTCATGGTTTGCAACTTTATCCCTCCCGCACTGATCAACTTAATGCTTATTCGGAAGCTGATTGGGGAGGTTGTCCCACCACTCGCCGTTCGACTTCTGGTTATTGCGTTTACCTGGGGGATAATATCATATCATGGTCATCTAAACGTCAGCCCATCATTTCTCGGTCGAGTGTCGAAGCAGAGTACCGTGCTGTTGCAAATGAGGTTGCTGAGACTGTTTGGTTGCGCAATCTTTTTAAGGAACTTCACTCACCTATTTCGAAAGCAACCTTGGTATACCGTCTATCTATCTACCAATCCTGTTTAGCACCAACGCACGAAACATACTGAGATTGATCTTCACTTTGTTCGGGACAAAGTTGCCACGGGTCATATTCGAGTGTTACATGTCCCCTCTACATCTCAATATGCTGATATTTTCACAAAGGGTCTCCCGTCGAAATTATTTTTGGAATTTTGTTCCAGCCTGAACGTTCGACAGCCGTCTACCGATCAAACTGCGGGGGATGTTAGAGTATATTATATTTGTTTATGTTGTATTCTTGTAGCCCATTAGTGTTGTGTTATTTCGGCCCATTCTCGGCCCTCTCTTGTATTTTGTATATATTCTTTATTTGAGTTAATGAGAAATCATTGAGGTTTAATCCTTAACATTTCATAGTTAATCAACTGATTGAACTAAGTTAACAGTGCCTTTCGTTTAGCTGGACTAAATATTCAGATTAATGCAGATTCAAATTGAAGGTTCCAATCTCATCTTATGAACAATCGAGGTTTAGTGATAAAGATAAGAACTTTGATTCAAAATCAGGAAATTGATGTTGCTGATTAAACTGTGTGTGCTCCCAATTGTGACTAATAACAACTTAGCAATCTGTGAGTTCATGGAACATGTTTAAGAAATCACAAAAGAGCAGATGCTATGGTAACAGAGTAATCGATTAGTTCCTGTGCTTCGTTTGTGTGACTAGTAAACAAGAACAGAAAAGAAGGAATAAGCTAACCTTAATCGTTGCTGGATGAAACCTCACCGAATATTATCAACTTAATCGCAACCACGACCTCAATTTCTGCTCGATTGGTGCTTCACGGTCTCCCTTCGGTGGCTCTCACCAGCTGCTGTTGATCGTCACCTCGAATCCCTCGCTCGCTCTCGTTTTTAGGGTTTACAGATGTTAAGGAATGGAAGATTGCAGTGGTATCCGTATTTATCGAGTTCTGGAGGAAAAGTCGAGAGCGACCCATCAGGGGTTCTCCCCTGAGTCTCCGGTCGTTCGTTGCGTCGCTCCAGATAAGGTACCGACGTATGTAACATATTCTTAGGTAGTGTTTGGTTTGATGGATTGTTTTTTGAAGGAATTGGATTGTTGGAAAGAATTGGATTTTGAAGGATTTGGAATTTGAATCTAATTCCTTCCTTGTTGTGTTTGGTAGTTTCAGGAGATGGAATTCACTTCCCCACCCCCAACCACCATCGCCACCTTCACCACCACCTCACTGCCGCCGCCGCCGCCCCACTGCCGTCGCCACCACTTCACTGCTGTTGCCACCATCACCACCTCACTGCCGTCGCAACCTTCACCTCACTGGTCGCCGTCGAAGGCCTCGTATGTCGAAAAGAAGAAGAAGAATGAAGAAGAGAAGAAGAGGTTACCTGGTCGTTGTCGCAACCTTCAACCCTAGATCGCCGTCGCCCTTTGGTCGTTGTCGAATCCCTAGATCGCCACCACCTCACTGCCGTCGCATGTCGGAACCCTAGATCGCCGTCGCCCTTTGGTCTTTGTCGAAACCCTAAATCGCCACTACCTCACTGCTGTCGTATGTCGGAACCCTTAGATCGCCGTCGCCCTAGGTCGCCGTCGCCCTTTAGTCGCCGTTGAAGGCCTTTAGCCGTCGCCCTTTGGTCGCCGTTGAAGAGCCACCGTCGCCTGCTGTCGCCCTTTGGTCCATGTTTCACGACTTCAACTCGGGAATTTAGATTCCATAGGATAAGGGAAGGATTTTGAAATCCCACAGCTGTGGGAATGTTTTCCATGTTTCAAATTCCTTTTCCTTTCTCATTTTTGAACCAAACATATGATTTGGTTGGAATTGGATTCCAATTCCCATCAATTCCTAAGGAATCCATCAAACCAAACACCACCTTAGTGTTTAGGTTCAGTGGGTTATAAGGTGTTAGCCCAATGGTATTTAAAAGAAAATTAGGCCAAGACTTTGCTTATGTGTTTACTTATCCATTATTATTATTATTATTATTATTATTATTATTATTATTATTACTAGTGATATGACTCGTGCACGCACGGTAAGCTTTAAAAAACTAAAAAAAATTAACATGTAATAAAGCATAAATAAAATATATAATATAATATAAACAAAAAGAATCATATTCATAGAAATAATAACTAATAAAAAACATATTTATCGAATGTTCAAAAATTGAATTAAGCCGTGGCTTTCATATCTTTAGTAGTTCTTCTTTGTATACTACATTCAAAATTTTATTTGTCAAGCTACTATTATCGTCACTAAGATGAAATCTTGAGGGAATTAAGTATATTTGGTGTGTACAATGATTTTTAGATATGATATGGAAGTTCATCTTAAGTCCTTAACATATATTATCTAATTAGGAATATAAAACCTCCATAATGTTTAATATTGATGTCATGTAATCATTTATGTGTTCAACCTCTTCATTTGTTAGAACAAAATTATTATCTCTTAAAAATAATTTAGATCAAAAAGATGTTCATTGATATCATGTAATCATTTATATGCACAACCTCTTCATTTGTTAGACGCACACGTGATATACGATTAGTCTTACTTATTTTTATAAAAAATTATTAAAAACATAGTAAAAATATGAGTCAAAAATCTAAATATGAATAATTAATACTTCTTAACGAACAAAATCTTATAGATTATTTTAAAAAATAATTTAGTTAAAATTTGTCATTGTTATTACATAAAATGTGAATTATAAATTAAATGAATACACAAATCACTTCGTTAGCGTATGATAACATTGTCTCAAAATTTGGATGTCATGCTCATAATTTTCTTTTTTGATATGTAAAGCACTGGCGGTTAATTACTTTTAAATAGCGTGATTAGCAATACCCCACACTTTAACCAATATTTAATTATGAAATCGTTGGCATCGAAAAACAGATCAAGAGTTTAACGTTATATGATTATGTCAATGAAAAAGATAATTGATTTAGATATTCACAAACATAAACTATCCTATAGAAGGTACTATACCTCACTAATATGTTGTAGATATATATTATCATATACTCTAAGTCAAAAATAATGCATAAAAACGATTAATGATTTAGTAATTTATAAAATAAAAATTAGCCATAAATATGTTCACCGGTTTATAGTTTTATAAAAAAGATAAGCAAAAAAAGTACATATTTTCATTTAGAAAAAGATTAAGGTGCTGTTTGTTTTTTAAGAGATAAAATGTCTGTTTTCGTCTATTTCCAAGTCTGCAAAAATAGATCTTGACTAATTGTTTCCAGTCTGCACCAATAAGACTGTTTTTTAAACTTAAGAAATTGTCTGAAATAATGTCATGTTACAAGTAAGCTTTTAAATAAACATATAAGCAAATTCATATATTTTAGTACAATTATAAAAAACAACTCGAATTTTAAACACTTGATTTGAACATAACTTTAAGACAATTGTTATATATGTATATATGTATGTATATGTGTGTGTGTGTGTGTTTGTGTGTGGGTGGATGGGTGTTTATCTTGTGTATATATTATATATACATCGATATATATATATATATATATATATATATATATATATATATTATATATATGATTGTAGGTATGCATATATATATATATATATATATATATATATATACACATATGTATATGTGTGTATATATATATATGTGTGTGTGTGTATGCGTGTGTGTGCGTGTGTCATGAACACCCACATGCACACACACGCGCGCACACACACACACACACACACACACACACACACACACATATATATATATATATATATATATATATATATATATATATATATATATATATATATATATATATATATATATATATATATATATATATATATATATATATGTATGTATGATTATAGGTATGTGTGTATATATATATGTACACGTATGTATGTGTATATATATATATATGTATGTATATATTTTTATGTATGTATTATGTATTTATTTATGTATGTGTATGTATGTGTGTGTACAACCAGGTTGACAGTTGGTTGAATAGTGGTTCGTTCATCACACACATCAATTAAATATCCGTATTATATAATAATATGATTATAGAGTTAAAAGCAAGGACACAAATGTGTAACAGATATACATGTGAGAATGTCTATTTAAAACAGAGGATGATACACCTCTGCTGGAAATATATGTAAAAAGATCTGCAAAGCTCTTTTTTGATTGAAAAAACAAACAGTCTTTTCTTTAAATGTATGCATGTCTGCAGACATCAGAGGAAAACATATATGTTTTGAAAAAACAAACAACATCTCAATGTCATTACATTTCAAATACAAAATTAAAGATAGTAACTCCCTTTTTTCAATGATAATAAATATACTTTTTACTAATTAAAAAAAGTATAATATTAAGTTTTGTGCTATTATGGTAAAATTTACATTAAAACGTAGATAAAAATGATACGATTATAAATATATAATTATATTTGTACCAATCATAATGTATTAAAAATTATAAAAGAAAATTACAAATATATACAATTAAATTCATTCATTAAATATAAATATATAATTTATATAAACACCCCTTATATATTTTCAATATAGCTCCCTTATAATTGTTTCCATTTACTTTTTCAAGAACTTTTCTAATAGTGAAAGTCAAAATTAAATTTTTGGTCAAAATTGAGAAAATAATAGGGTTTTGATTGGTTAATTGAATTTTATTTATGAAATTTTACCCATATTTGATTTTCTTTTAATATATATATATATATATATATATATATATTATTATTATTATATTATATTTTATCAAATTTTTAGGGATATTACACAACAAATGTTCATTCATGAACACATAATCACAAAAACCGATATAACCACAAAAAGCTACGAGTTTTTAGTCAAAATACAGTATATTAACTACAGAAAAAAAAAAGAGAAAATAGTTTTAATATATATAAAATTTAAGGGATATTTCAACGTGTTTACTAATAAGAAATAGAATCTTACAGTTTTGCACCATGTTTGTTAGTGAAGAATATAAAAACAGTCGAAATACAGTAAAACCATAAAAACCATTAATTTTACAAACATACATACATCCAATGCATATTCACATATAGCTTTTCCCGATAAAAAAAAGCTAACAATAGATTTGAATGAATTTCTATAACTTTTCTATTCACTAAAGATCACCGTTAACAATGTATATGGCTAACATTTAACTCATTAACTCATTGTATAACCTTGGATATTATTTAACAAAGTCCACAGACCAAGAACACAGATGGTGTCGGCCATGGCTTTGGGTGAACAGGGAAACCAACAAAGTAGATCAGTGTTTCCGGTAATGGTTTTGGATGAATAAGATCGTGATACGTGAGTAATCGATCTGTTGAACCCCGACTGGTAGTGAACCCCGTGGAGTAAACGGTGGCCAATGGTGAAGGTGGTGTGAAGAACGGCGTCGGATGATGAATGTCATGGAGTTAACGGCGGCCGATGTGTAGGGAGGAGGAGGTTTTAACTTTTAAGCATGGACCTGATGGTGTTGTAAAGAGGTAAGGGGGTGGTGCTCGGTGGTTAATAGAAGGGGGAATGGCAATGACGGAAAGGACTCTCCGGTGGTAGCAAGGGCGAAACAGAGGGCGGCGGCGATAGAGAGATAGCAGGGGAAATGGGTTACGGTTAGATATGGGTTTTTAGAAGGGAAGATAAACGGGAAGGAGGTATATGTTTACCGAGAGACTCTGATCAGCGATGATGTGCAGGGACAGCAGCCGATGACTCTGCTGGAGTCGTTAATGGAGATTGGGAGAAGAGTGGTTGTGATTTTTGAAGTAAGGTTTTTGTTAATTTTGAAAGAGAAAGAGGCGTAGATATAGGAGAGAGGAGAGGTGTGGACGGGAGGAGATAGTGTTTCCTTTTATTTCTTATACAATTGTTTAATTTATTATTTACCGTTAAGGATTAATTTATTTACTAAAATATGATGATGAATATTAGCCATTGATTTAAGCATTCTATGGTGTATAATGTTTCTCGTATGAACTTTCCTCACTCTCTCTCCATATATATATATATATATACTAGCATGTTACCCGCGCAATGCGGCGGTAACAAATAAATTCTACTCGATATCATGTCTGCTTTTAAGACGTAGATGTAAGGTATTCCCGTAATAAGGTGACAATGAATATTTTTTTCTTTTGGTAACAATGTTAAATGTTTATTTTCTTTATCTTTGTTTCATTTTCTTTATTTTTCTGCTCTCCTTAAACTTTTTTATTAATTTTGAAAATAATAGAATCATAAAAAAGGTCCGTACTTAAAAAATAAGGTAACTTGTATGAAAATATATGGAATAAATGTTTATAAATAGAGTAAAATAGTGGATAATTATTTTATTTTATTTTATTATATGACTTTTTAAAAATGTTTATAAATTCCGGTTATAGTTATTCAAGTTTATGAGTTCTACTTATACATAATTTATATTAATTAAGTTAAAATATTTAGTATATGATATAATATTTAAAATGAAAGGTTTGGCTATGAAATTACTTTTTAATAATAAAGTTATTTTGTATTGAGTTAATTTTTCTTAATATGGAAGGTTTAGTTAATAAATGGAATATAAGAATCATTTTAACTCTATTTAATACTTACTTCATTTAGTAGTTTTCATTTAGTTTATATGAAGGGTAATTTAGTAATTTCAAAATACTTAAAATTTAAGAGTTTAAGCAAAAAGGCCTAAATGCTTTATAATGTAGTATATATATATATATATATATATATATATATATATATATATATATATATATATATATATATATATATATATATATATATATATATAATGTATATATATATGTATATATAGTGGGAGGTTCAAATGAGAACCTTAAATTAATTGAGAATGGGAGACTCAATCCCAGCCGTCCAATTCCTCTTCTTCAATGTCATTGCTCACCCATGAATTCCTCACATGCAACCTGCCACACTTGATTCCCCCACGCTCTCTATCGATGAATTCCACTTACAAAATGAACGGCTAAGATTTAGTCTTTTTCATTCTCAATTAATTTATCATTCTCATTTGAACCTTCTCATATATATATATATATATATATATATATATATATATATATATATATATATATATATATATATATATATATATATATATATATATATATATGGGACGGTTCAAACGGAGAACTGTGAGAACCAATCTTAGCCGTTGATTTGATAAAGTGGAACTCATACATGTGGAGCGTGGGGGGATTAAGTGTAGCATGTTGCGTGTGATGAATTAATGGGTAGACAATGAAATACAAAATTAAATACCAAAACAACTTTATTATTAAAATAATAATACATAAAAAAAGACAAAGATTACATGTGGAAACAAAATTGTTTAAGACAATAGTAGTAGTTAGGATAGAAGATTAGTTAAAATAGAGGATTAAGTTAGTTAGAGATGTCTTTTAATAAAAAATGATATAGACAATCCCCAATTAAATACATCAATTGTATCCGCTTCTTTCTACCATCTCAGATCCAGTAAACAAACTAGGGGTATTTGCGACTACTTGTTGGGTTCTTGGACAACTAATATTCACATGGATTTCCTTATAAATCATTACCTTGTTTCATTTGTGTAAAGTGTTACATTAATAACATTGGAATTGACATGCTTGAGAAGAATATATACTATACCATAAATTATTTAAAGAGATGATATATTATATTACTATTTTTTTACTTATCTTCATACTTACAAGAAGGGTTCGAAAGTCTTTTGATTCCAGGCTGCTGCTAGCCTTTCGACATCTCTTTGTCGAGATCACGAATCAGCAGCTATAAAAGGAGTTGTTCCTATAAGTGTCAAAATTAATAGAGGATATAAAAAAGAGAATTAGTGAATTTCACATATTATCTTGTAATAAATAAGAAAATAAAGTAAGAAAAAATAGTATGAGAATAATTAATCGTTTTAAAACTTCATATAAGTATGCATCACGTGCACCACCAACTTTCCTAACCTAGTGAAATGTTTTCCATTATCCTCTACATGTAACAAGTTTATGGTCCTGACTCCCTTAGGGTTAGCTAGAACTTAAATCAAACACTTTGTGCAATATAGTTAAAAAAAATTAAAAAAATTTGAAGTATTGTTATCAAGTGAAATAACATAATTTTATCTTTAAGTGGTTTAATTTTTTTTAAAGAAAGTTATATATATATATATATATATATATATATATATATATATATATATATATATATATATATATATATATATATATATATATAAGGTTTAAAATTTGGGGGTTGTTATATTTTTAATACCAACCCATTCTCCCATTTAATTTATTGAACCTACCATAGATGGTCAAGTGCTTACATGGCATCGACTATTTATGTGGAGGTCATGTGGCGATTACTTTTCTGTTAATGTGCTTTAATGTATTGGCTTCCGGCATACAAGAACCATATGTGATTTATATTACAACCCCACAACCAATATCGCTAAGAACTCGTTGCCACCACCAATATCTACTTCCAGCAATGATTTCTTTGGATTTATAGTTCACATGAAGGTTTACTGGCATATCTTGAAGGTTTCACGTGCAAAATCCACAGCAACGATTTCTTGTTAAACCACAAATCCCGCACCACAATTACCATCAACTTCTAACACTATAACGCCGTGGTCTTGAAAATTCACAACTTAATTTTTTTTAAACATCGCAACGGAATAATTAATCACCTCATTAAATGCAAAACAATTAAAACTGTCAAGCTACCATCGTCAATAAAGAAATCCCCACGTTACCTCGTAGTCAAACCATCATTATCAAAGTTTACGGTCATTAAATATTAAACCCCAAGTTGGTATTTAAATAATCAACTACTAGAACTGTCTCTACCCTGTAGCACCTAAGTTCACCAGGTAGCACACACCTACGCCAATGCATGAGTACAACACACATTTCAAAAAGTAAGTGTCAGCTTAGATACAACAAATTACACTTTAAAACATTCGTAAATCAAATGCAGGCTTATAATGAATCCCACCCTGTAACTTGACCCACTCGCATAACATCGTGATATTCCCCACATGGTCAAGTGACATCATACTATCATCATCCCATACATCATAAACATCACTATTATCTTAAAGCATCATTTGCATCTTTTTATCACTAACCTTCGTTAGTCTATATTGATTTCATCTTTCTTAAGTGGGGTCTACCATCATTCATCGTTCTTAAGTGGGGTCCATCCATCCGCACTAGAATTGGTTTGCTACAAGTGCTCGACAAGCCTTGTACCAAGCGGGTTGCGACTCACACTCATACTAAAACTCTCATGGTCACTACCGCATTCGCTACTCCGACATAAGTCGTTCAGGTGGAAGTACAATGCGTGTCCCCATCGCCAGACCCTTCTTCCACGCTCGTGGTATTATGATCATTGACCTTATCACTGTCGGTTAAACACCATTCCAGTGTACAAGCACTCAAGGCACCTGAACACCATGTGTTGTCAAGGTTGTCCAAAAAACTAGACAATTAACCATCGTCATGCTAGCAAGTGCCGGGAGGAACAATCTACCTACTAGGCATCATCAAAGCATCTTTGGAGCAAGTCTACCCCCACCATATGTCATCGTATCATCATAATTGTATGCATCGTACCAAATACTTGACATCATAATTATCATATAATAAGGCCACATTACATTGTTAGGTAATTTATTGAAAACAAATCGTAATCAATCATTAAACAATCATGTGCATCTTTAGAAATCATTGTGAAATTGTAAATCCTTTTGAAAACAATTTTGTCTTTGTACTTGATTTTTGAAAATATTAAGCTCATCTCAGGTCCAACAAATAAAATCACCAACGAATCCTCGTGGAAATAACTGAGCTCACGAAACATCCTACAATCGAATTCTAGTAGCGAGTCACTGAATCACAAATCCGTGACATTGCAAACCACACAAATTGAAAACTTCTCTGAATTTGTAACATTGCAAATCACACAAATTGAAAACTTCTCTGAATCAAAAACTGGTGATTCAAATCACAAATCCTGGGATCGTAAATCCCAATCGAAAAGGTTGAATCTTAAACCACAATTGAAAACTATTCGGGCCTCAAGTTAATCAATCATAAAAACTTAAATAGATAACCTCAATCGCAAACTAGTACAATCACAATTCTCATGGATCGTAAACCAAGGATTTGATTGAAAAGCTTGGAATCGAAAACCACAAGAAGGGGACTCAATCCTTATCGCAAATCAACCGAATTGCACATCATGATTTACAAATGAATCACAAATCACCACAAACTTAGTTTTATCATCTTGATACATCCAGCAACTTAATAACTTAGTTTTAATTCGTGTTTCATATACCAACATCGTCATAAACACTACTAACACATCCTAAGCATCAATTTCATCTTTTATGAACATCTGATTATCCAATTTTATCAAAATCACTTCGGTCCTGTTGACTCATCAGAGTCGATGGTTACACATCTTAAAACCTCACAGTTCATCAATCAACCCAGACATTAACACTTGAGGGATTAGATACTTACTTGGAATCGATTAACAATGAAAATCTTCAAGTAATTTTTCACAATGCTCAATCTCCTTCTTGATTTCTCTCTTGGCAGTCGTACACACACACACTAAGCACACACACACTTTTTTGCTATTCCATGGTTTGTAACCCCCACTTATTCAAGTCTAATATTTTAATTAACCTTCAATTCACTAAATCACAAGTCCTAGAGTTTACCTCTTTTTAGAAGGCCACCACAAACTTTTTCAATTCTTGCAAAATATAACAAAAGCAAAAATAACATCTGACTTTAATAAATATTTATCCCCAAACATTTCTTATTAAATATCGCATTGTTTCATCTCATAATACAATTTCTTACAAAATAATTATTTAAAATTTGGCTCGTTACAAGCACCATCACCGCCATCAGGTTGCGATATACTTTAATTTCGTCAACCTAGTGGTTTAATTTATTACACGTTAGGGTTTATCAATGCTCATCTGATATGCAATTAGGGTTTCTTTTTTCTTATCTTCTATTGTTTCAATTGCTCTAACAATTTAAACACATTTTCCATTTAATTACGGGTAGATGATTAGAGTTAGATTATTGTAAGAAGGCAAATAAAATTTAATATATATATATATATATATATATATATATATATATATATATATATATATATATATAGATATATATAGGGGAGGGTTCAAACGAAAACTGTTTTTCGTACGAGAACTGTGAGAACCAATCTTAACCGTTGATTTGATAAGTGGAATTCACGGATGTAGAGCGTGGAGGGGATCAAGCGTGGCAGGGTGCATGTGAGGAATTCATGGGTGGACAATGACATTGAAGGAGGGGGAATTGGACGGCTCAGATTGGTTCTCGCAGTTCTCGTACGAAAAACAGTTCTCGTTTGAACTTTAGCCTATATATATATATATATATATATATATATATATATATATATATATATATATATATATATATATATATATATATATATATATATATATATATATATATATATTGTTCACGGAGCTATGAGAAAAGAATGATGTGGCATAAAAATGATGATGTCATTGATAACATGTAAATATGAGGTGGACAAAATGTAGCATGTGATTGGTAGAAAGTGCAAAACCGTAACAATCAATTTCAAATTCAAATTAATTAGAGGGGACTTGGATGTAAATTGTGAGGGACTAAAATGAAACATACAAGGGGTTTTATGAAAATTATATATCAATTTAATTAATTATAGGTTAATTAATCAACATAATTTTACAACACAATTTAATATATATATTGTTCATGGAGCCGTGAGAAAAGAATGATGTGGCATAAGAAATGATGATGTCATTGATGACATGTAAATATGAGGTGGACAAAATGTAGCATGTGATTGGTAGAAAGTGCAAAACTGTAACAATCAATTTCAAATTCAAATTAATTAGAGGGGACTTGGATGTAAATTGTGAGGGACTTAAATGAAACATACGAGGGTTTTTATGAAAATTATATATCAATTTAATTAAGAGTTAATTATTGAAATGGTCCCTGAACTTTGTCAAAAGTATCTGATTTAGTCCCTAGACTTTAAAAAGTATGTAGACAGTCCCTACTGTTGAAGATAAGTCCCATTGACAGTCCCTGAAGTTAACATCTGTTAAATTGCTCCGTTAATCTCCTTTTTAGGAGGGGTATTTGTGTCTTTATACACCATTTGTCCCATTTACCCACCTACCATTTCATCTTCTTCATTTGTTCTTCATCCTCGGTTAATCCAAGAATCAGGGTGGGACCTAAGTTGAAGAAAACATTTCCACATATCAAATTGATGCAATGATAATTACATACAATCATTTAAAGTTTCCAAAATGAAGAATAAAAAAACTAATAACAGGGTGTTTGGAAGTCATTAATGATCAATTTTTAGTGTTCGAGTAGAGTAAATTAATTTCTAGCATCCTAAATATTTGAATTTGTCAAACACTCAGATGATCGGTTATGTAGTTGTTAAAACAATAAATCAAGCAAAAGAAAAAGAACAATTATCCTTAATTATCTACTGGAGTTTGTGTTTACTACAGCTGATTCTGATTGTTTCATACCACAAAATCTCTTGCAACACACATCAAAAGCCTTGTGCCAAAATGTTAAAAGAAAACATGTTGAGACGTTACACAAAAAGGGACTTACTAAGCATACCTCCTCTTCATCCTCATGGTCAATTTCTTCTTCCTCTTCACAAGCTTCTACAAGATCAGATTTATCTGAACCAGATAATTCCTGAAGTTTCTCTTGATCACCATCTTTTGTTGCTCTTATCAATGCATCCATTAATTCAGGTTGCACATCCCGCAATAGTTTTCCTACAAAGAAATAATGAGTATCTTTCATATATATATATAGGGGAGGGTTCATTCGAGAACCGTTGTTAGCGCGAGAACCGCGAGAACCAATCTCAGCCGTTCCTTGATTATGGGAAGTATCATGGATGGAGAGCGAGGAGGGATAGAGTGTGGCAGGGTGCATGTGAGGAATTCATGGGTGGGCAATGACATTGAAGGAGGGGGAATTGGACGGCTTAGATTGGTTCTCGCGGTTCTCGCGCTAACAACGGTTCTCGCATGAACTTTTGTCTATATATATATATATCGTTCATAAACAGACCAATATTTTGTGAACAAGAAAAAGTGTGTTAAACATTATATACCTATATAACTGAATTGCCTTCGCTTCCCCTCTCGCACATCACGACCTAATCTCTGTAGCAAAATCAGAATAGAAAATTATGATTTTGACATAGCAAAATCAAAATTTTTTCCTTGGTGATAAATTTTAGGGCAAATTGCCGAGAAAGGTAACTAAAATGTTTAAATTTGACGATAAAGGTAATATCCATTTTTTCGGACCAACAAAAGACCTTAAATTCTAATTTATTCAAAAAGGGGTATATGACAACCTGGTGTTTAGGTAACCGGTTAAGATGTGATGAGGTGGCAAAAATTTAAATTTTTTATTAAAAGAAAAGCCTACATGGCAAATAAATTATTTTTACTTTCAAATTATCTCTAATCTCAAACTCCCTGCATTTGCTTTGATCTTCATACTTCACGTATCTGCCCACCGCCAGCATCTCACCACCGCCACCATCTTACCACCGCCACCATCGCGCCACCGTTGCACCGTCGATCCCCCGTTGCCATCCACCATCGTCCTACCGCCACTGTGAACCACCAGATCTAGTTAAATCTCGAACCACCGTGAACCACCATGAACCACCGTCGTTCACTCTCTTTCTCTTAGGGTTTTCCAGATCCGAGTTCGAAAATCAGTCACCATCGCTCCACCTCTCTTCAGATCTGTGTTCGTGACTTTGAATCTGTGTATGTGTGTGTGTGTGTGTGTGATTGTTGGTGTTGAGATCGTCCTCTTTCTCTTCGGATCCGCCACCGTAGCTCCACCATCGTACCACCGCCTCCTCTTTCTGTTCAAGTTTCAGACTCGTAAGTTTCATTTTTCGGATCTGTGAGTTAGGGTTTCCATTTACGTGTTTAGGGTTTTCATATACGAGTTTAGGATTTTCAGATCTTCTTCAAGTTTGATTTTCAGATCTGTGAGTTAGGGTTTTCATATACGAGTTTAGGGTTTTCAGATCTGTGAGTTAGGTTTTCAGGTCTGTGAGTTGGGGTTCACGGAGGCGATGGTGGTTTACGGCGGTACGTGGTTCATGGCAGCGATGGTGGTTCTTCTCTTTCAGATCTGTTTCACAGTGGTGGTTCATGGCAGCGATGACAGCGGTAGTTCATGGCCGTTGTGGTTCATGGCGGCGGTGGAGGTTCATGGCAACGGTGGTTAAGGGCGGTGGTTATGCATATCTTCAAGAACACAAACATAAATGAACAAAGAGACATAAATTCTAAATTTTAATAACATAAATTCTAATTAATTAAAATTTAAAACACAGACATTAATTTTTATTAATAATTAATTAGAAAAAGTAAAAATTATTAAATAAATTCTTATTAAAAATTAAAAGGTTGTGTTGCCACATGTGTTGCCATGTCAGCATAAGATATGATATGGCATGACTAGACTGCCACGTAGGTTGCCACGTCACCGGTAACCTGATGACTAGATTGTTAGCAGGTTAAAGAGGTCATTATACCCTTTTTCGTCAAAAATTGAAATTTATAATCCTTTCTTGGCCCGAAAAAATAGATGTTACCTTTTTTGACAAATTTGGATATTTTAGTTACATTTCTCGGTAATTTACCCTAAATTTTATTATTTGCTATCAGGATCCAAGTAATAGATGTAAAAGAGAAGAAAAGAAGAGCATATAGGCAGGGAAATAAGACCAAAGACGGTGTCAACACAGTCAGAAATCAGAGCATCAACGACGATTTTAACACCGTGGCAGGCATCAACATTATGCTGCTTTTCAACGGAAGCGACGGTAACATCAGCTCCAGCCCTACGGAGCACATCGATAGTAATCACTAATCACAGCCTTCATCGGCTCTGTTCCGTTAGCTATACAAGAAATATCAATTTTATATAAACTCGAAGCAACCGAAACTGATTTTGATCAATGATTACTCACCTTATCACATAGATCAACCATCTTCAATCCACTTTATGAAACACCGAGATGAAATCAATCGATCAAGCCATTGTTCTTATCACGATCACCTCGAAATCAAACGATCATAGCAAAAATCAGATAGAAAAGAGATACAGAGATCGATATCGAATGAGATAAACAACACCCAGAAAGTTAGAAGCCTACGTATAAACAACACCCATAAAAGAGATACAGTCTATCACCACGAATTCACCGAGCTCCTTCTCACAGAAAGCTCTGTATATTGAAAATAGTAGATTTTACTCATTTGTTTATATAACCATAAAATAGAAACATGCTCTTTCAATGGACATATATACAACAAATTATTTATAATACAAGACTAGTCTGCAACCTTTCTTGACTTATATCATGAAATTGAGGTTATAGATACCCTGTGTGTGCTCCACCGAACAACAGTGACTCGTCAAATAAACCCTCCATGAGTTCGTAGGTCGCAGTCAAACTCAAAGAAATGCAAGTACAGTAGTAACAGAGAAATCTCGATCGAACAATCTTTCACGTGGACTGCAACTGAAAGCAGAAAAGGAGAAACAGACTGACCTTAATATGCTCAAATCTAGCCGAGCCCTCGCTCAATCTTCTTCCGCTATCACACCTTCGATCGCGACCCATCCCCCTCTGATCGTGAACGGAAGCCCTCTGATCGAAAGGAGTTCGTCGAACGGAAGCTTTCTGATCGTGGAGTCTGCGAACTTGGGATTAGGGTGATGGGCTTGCGAAATTACCCAGCTACCCCTCCTCAAAAAAGGTTAACGGAGTCATTTAACAAATGTTAATTTCAATGAGACTTATCTTCAACAGTAGAGACTTTCTACGTACTTTTGGCAAAGTTCAGAGACCATTTCAGTAATTAACTCTTTAATTAATTATAGGTTATTTGTAAATTATGCTTAATAATTTGTGATATATTTTGTTTAAAGAAAAAATAATTATATATTTGTGACCGTCTCATTTTTATCTACGTTCTGATAAAAAATTTATCGCAATATGACCTTTTTTCAAAATTAGTATATTTTTAACTTTTTTTATCCATCGAGAGAGTAGTGAGTACGTAATTCATGGACATTTTATTTGGTTTTTGATAATCACTCTCTTTATGCATCATAGTCGATATAATCACTGATTTCATAGTGTTCCGATAAAGGAATTAAAATATATAATATTTTTTAAAAATTTATTGTATTATGATAAAATCAATATCGAAAGCTAGATAAGATTTATAATAAACTAATTTGCATGTTAAATAGTTGATGCACTCAAAATGTAACCAAGAATATATAATAATGATTTATTATTGTTGAGTAACCTGATGTAGTAAAATATATAAGATTTTATCATTAAACAACCCTAAACCCTAAGTAGATGGCTGAAATTGCAACATCTAGATAAGGTTACACCCTCTCATATACCTAAAAAAAATACTCTTTTTTTCTTTTGAAAACCAATGAAATCATAATAGTCCAGCACCCATCTCAATGAATCCATGATGTAAGTAAGATTAACCATCAATGGGAGCTATAGAAGGAACACAATCTCATGCTATTCAACATACTTGAATCAATTTAAAATTATAAATACTTATCATCATAGAATTTAATTCAAATAATGAAACACTAATCAATATAAAAATTGATAAGAAAACTTAAAATATTTAACCATCATTGTGAATTATTATTGCTCTCCAAATTGTATTTATTTGTTAGTTATATTAGTCGTTTATGCCTATGAATTATGGTTTGTTATTTTTTCTTTTATGATAATGAATGTTTTCATTTAATTATTAACAATATTTGTTTATATATATATATATATATATATATATATATATATATATATATATATATATATGACAGAGTGAAGAGATAATTTGCTTTATTCGCACGAAAATGATAGACTTTAATGATGACATATAATTTTTGTTACCATTCATATAGTGTTTGGTAGTAAATTTTTTTTATTATGTTTGATAACCACTTAGTGAGTCTTCTAAAACGGTTAGTTAGTGGATGAGTAAATAACTGTCTAGAAATTCTCATGAAACATGTTACTAGATAGTTAATAACCTGTGATGTTAATGAGTTTTGTAATTACCCTTACAACTTGAAATTTTATATAAAGACTTTATTTGTTTAAGTTTTTTATTGTTAACTATAACTTCGTAGATAACATTTAGGTTAGGGCTGACAAATCCTGACACGACCTGAAACCCAACCCGAACCTAACACGATTTTGGTCGACACGAACACGACACGAAACTGAACTGGGTCAGAAATGGGTCGACCCGAAAATGACACGAAACTTTTCGACACGAACACGACACGAACACGATAACCCGAAGGTAACCCGTTTAACACGATCATTTTATAAAAAAAATTTTAAAAAAAACCCAAAAATTATTCAACTTAAATATATTTAGAAATTTTAAATTATAAATATGAACTAAGCCATTAACTAAGTAACTATTTTAGTTAGTATCAAAATGGCGGGACTCATTTTCAGTATTTTCATTTTTAATTTTACCTTTAAAATTGTGAGTCAAATCAAATACTGCAAATCTTAATTTTGATTAATTAAGAAACATTCATAAGAAATTAAGAATAGAAATAAGAAATTGTGAGTCAAATCAAATACCGTCAATCTTAATTCGTGGGTTTGATGAATTTTAGTCGTATATTTGAATTCCCAGACTTATGTTGTAAATTTTATTTGTATTTGTGTTTTGAATTCCCAAACTTATGTTGTGAATTATATTTGTATGTATTTTAGAAGTTAGAACTGTTATAATGGTTTTATATTTTTGATTTTTGATGTTTGCGAAGTTGAACAAATAAAGAATTAAAATGCGTAATAAAAGCTTAGTAAAGTTGATATAAGAAAGTTATACATGCAACATTTTTATAAAAAATAATTCGATATGAAAACCCGACATGAAATTTAAGTTATTTGTCCGAAAACAAAACTTGATTTTTTTCTCCAAAAATTGGGTCGACACGAAAACACGACCCGAACTGAACACGAATTAAGTGACACGAACCGAATACGACACAAAACTAAACCGGGTCAAGAATGGGTCGACACGAAAGCGACACGAAAATGATTGACACGAACACGACCCGAACCATTTAACACGAACACGACCCAAATTGCCAGACCTAATTTAGGTTATTATTACGTGGATATTTGTATTCAATGTTATCTTGTGTTTCAAACTATATTTAATTAAACAATAAAAACTATATTTAAACAATTTATGTATGTATAAACAAATCTATTATATGTTAGAATCTTAATTTTATAAGATGTAATACGAGTATAATTAGATTGATATCATTATTATCTAACTTTAAATTAATTAAGTTTATATTATGAAGATAGAAATATATAATTTACTAATAAAAATGTATATTCTCAAATTAAGCACTTGATATTACATTAAAACGTTTATACATAAAATATGATAAACACATTAACATTGCACTAGAACTTTTAGATGTGAAATATAATTTTATATTTAAAAAAATATATAAAGAAAGTATTAACATAAAAGTTTTATTTACATACCCGACACCGCTCGAGTATAACACTAGTTGTGATTGGAGAGAAGGGAACCGTGAGATGTCAAAACAAATAGTTTTTTTTTTTGAAAATCAATTAATGGAAAACTAATAGTTAAAGTTATAATATTCTGTTAATTATTATTGCCTATGTTAAGTCATATTATAACTTTTGACGCACAAATGCACAACAACCATTCATCAACAAGACTTTTAATACACCTAAACTTTCATCCCAAATTCTAACAAATACAAAGAACACTTGAATAAAGGTGAATATCACATAAAAAGTGACACAGTGGGACTAAAAAATTCATCTCATAAAAGATCGATGCACAAGATGTAGTCGTGAATCACAACTCCGCGCACCATGTTTGACCATCATCATCATCATCATCATCATTATCATCATCATCATCATCATCATCATCATCTCAACCCAGGTCTATAAACATCATGTTGAACAACACATATGAACAGGGTGGCAGAGACTACACGGGAACAACAATAACGATTTAAGGGTTTTCCTGGAAGGAGCGGCGGTGGATTAAAACATACACGTGTTAGATAAAACAGGCACACCGGTGGCTTCACGTGCAGCGACAATGTTGCCTCCGATGTTGGGGATGACGATGATGTTGGGTTTAGGTTAGGGTGGTGGCCGTGTTAGTGGTTGAGATTGGTTGTGGTCAGTAGTGAGAGTGGCCAATGGTGGTTTAGGTTCAGGTTTAGAATTGAAAAGGTTACAATGTGGGGAAGGGGAGGACAGTAAATCAAAAGGGTTGAGAGATATTCAAACTATACCTATATTACCTCTAAAATTAATTATGTCATGTGTCATCTCCACAACACCTCTCACCTATTAAACCTTAATTCTCCCCACCAATCTATTCCAAACTTGGTGGTTAAACTCTACTACGGTGACACTCACCTGATCCTAACCTATCTTACTTTAATTCCCCTCTCACTCGATCCTAATATAAGATGTTATACTTCAACTTATGGAGATCTAGGATTGGTCCTATGACATCATGTGACTATGTGATTGTCTGACTATATACATCCTGATACTTATCTTTCTACATATTAAACGATAACATGTGGAATCCAATAACCATCATTTATAATATTATCTTTTAGTTTTAACACTTGCCTCATTATATTTTAAAAGAGGGGTATTGAACATCTCATTGCGAATAATGTTAGAAAAGATCTATATCCTCCTACAATATTTTCATACAAAGATAGAATAATGACATTTGAATTGACTAAATCTCATCCTTAATCTCGTTCATACAATTTTTCTAGGATGTTGATTTGTACATAACAATTTGTTATCATACACAACAAAAAATTATCTCTTGAACCATTAAGCTCATAAATTATAGATAAGATTTATAGTTAGTGGGTTAGTAGGATAAAAATGTCTTAATTATTATGTAAGACAAAAAAATTATAAACTTTAAGTTGTAATTCACACATCTTTTTTTAAACACAAATCATTAACTTGTTTTTCTATCAGCTCTTTTTAATTTTACCACTTGTAAGTTGTAATCCACACAACTTGACCGCAGGGTTGAGAAGAAATTAAGAGGTGAAGTTAGAAAGCAATGGACGATCACAAAACCATCACGTGGTGGCCTAAATATTTTATAAATTTCATTGGTATGATTGATTATATGGTCCAAAATTAAGTTCAATTATTTTAAACTATAATACCCCACTGTAATTTTGTTTGATTTCTTCATGTCTGCTGATTCCTTCCCAACTACCCACCTCTCTCACCAAACTTCCACACAATCATTCATTCATGTACCTCTTCATTCACGACTCCAGGTGATCTTTCCTTGCATTACTCATCACAACTTCTATCTTTCGTGTTCTTAGTGAAATCTTGAGTCCAGATAGAAGCTCAAACGCTACTTCTGCAGGTTTTGTTTTAAAGCAAATGTATAACTTACATTATGATTCTTCGTTAGAAATTCAAGATTCTTCTGTTGTTTCAATGTTATGAATCACAAACTCCGCGAAATATTAACCTTTTCTGCTATTTTTCATTATAATTTTGCAGATACTGAATTGGGTATTGTTATTTTGAGCTATAAGGGTTAAAGTTAGGGCAAATATGGTGGTTGCTGGTGCATTGAGTTGTAAAATTGGTGGTGTAATAAGTTATCAAAAGGAAATGACGAGACATTTTGGTACCCAATTACCTATACAAAAGCTTGGTGTAAATCGAATTGGGATCCAAAGCAGGAGATTGAGATTCAACAATGTAGTTAGGGGTTGTGGGTTGATTAGTGATCAAGAGGCTTTAAATTATGATTTGGGTGCTTCTAGTTTGGAGGAAACCTTAGCTGAAACAAGAGATAGGCTCATAAACGGATCAATCGATGATCAAATGTAAGAATTTACAGTCATTGATTATCTATTTAGTGGCTGTTTGATGTTATATGAATGATATAAAAGGTCTACTCTTGATTATGTGTTTGTTAGTGAATTGGTAGGGAGCTCGAATGAGGTTACACGGTCTCCAAGCGTGCAAACCGAGCTTGTATTGCTTGCATTACCAGCTATTGCAGGGCAAGCTATTGAACCTTTGGCACAACTTATGGAAACAGCGTATATCGGTAAACTAGGTAAGTTTTATTCGGTGATCAACAATTTATGATATTACTTCTTTTAAGTTCTGTTACTAGTATATTTTGTGTGTTGTTTAGATGATCTAGGAGTATTTAGATGGTACATTTGCTTGAATACCTTCTAGCTTTCAATCTATGAAGTTTGAATTTTCAGTAACTTAGAAGGTTAATATAAGGAATTAGATTGTCAAATTTTTAATAATTTTTGTCAATAATAACATTCCTCCATTGATGTTTGCTTGATCTGTTCTAAATCGTATACTTGGTTTCTACTGAAGGTGCTTTGGAGTTGGCATCAGCTGGTGTGTCCATATCAATTTTCAATATTGTATCAAAGGTGTTCAATATTCCCCTGCTTAGCGTTGCAACTTCATTTGTGGCTGAAGACATAGCAAAACATGCACACGGTGACTCAGATTCAGGTATATAATTTAATGTGAAAATTTCCACTTCTACTTCATATATTATCCTATCTTATATATAACTGATGCATACATACATATATAGATGCACACACACAAAAACATAATGAAAGAAACCTATAATTTTGCAGAAGAAAGAAGGCAATTGCCCTCAGTATCTACCGCGTTAGTTTTATCTGTCGGAATTGGTATAATTGAGGCGACAGCATTGTATTTTGGTGCTGGAACATTTCTCAGTTTAATGGGCATATCATCAGTAAGTTACAAGCATCACATAATGAAGTATATTTGTTACACAATTGATATGTACGTTCATCAAGATTTTATAAAAGTTAACCGTTTTTATATCAATCACTTGTCCAGTCTTCATCAATGCGTATTCCTGCACAACGGTTTCTTCAACTAAGATCACTTGGTGCACCTGCTGTTGTACTTTCATTGGCTATTCAAGGAGTTTTCCGTGGATTTAAGGATACAAAAACACCTGTTTTCTGTCTTGGTAAGCATTTTTTCAACAAGTAATTTCACATATGAAAATGGCTTACTCATGCATAGAGAAAAATGTGCAGGACTAGGAAATTTGGCAGCCGTATTCTTTTTTCCCATTCTTATGTATGTTTTCAGATTGGGAGTCACTGGTGCTGCCATTTCCACCATTGCATCACAGTATGTACTTCTATAACATTCACTAAAGTTATAATAAAAAGAAAAGACAAGATCTTTTTTAGCTGATTGTGATGTCTATGGTTCAGATATATTGTGACATTTGCAATGATATGGTACCTTAATAAGAAGACAGTGCTGAAACTACCAAAAATGAAGGACTTACACTTTGGAGGTTATCTAAAATCTGGTACGGTTTTCTTTAATCTTTGACCATTTACAGTTAAGAAGCATATGTAAGTCAAAACGACTAAAGATATTTTGCTATCTACATTATGTTATTTTCAGGTGGTTTTCTGCTTGGGAGAACTCTAGCTGCTGTTGCTACAGTAACATTGAGTACATCAATGGCTGCTCGACAAGGGCCAATCTCCATGGCTGCACATCAAATATGCTTGCAAGTATGGTTATCTTCATCACTCCTTGCAGATGCCCAAGCTTCTGCTGGTCAGGTAATTACACACACACATATATAATATGCATATAATCAGAATCATAATAACGTCCCAAGCCCAAGATAGCAGGCAAGAATAAGAAACTTGTGATTTTGCAGGCTCTGATTGCAGGTTCTTTCTCAGAAGGCAACTACAGCAGAGTTAAGGAGATTACATTTTATGCTTTAAAGGTGCTGAACTTTTTTGCTTCTTATGATCTTGTTAGAGTTTGAATCATTTCACTCTTTTGACAATTTCTGTTTGTTATCTTATGTTGCAGACGGGATTAATAACCGGGGTTAGTTTGGCCATCATATTGGGTTTATCGTTTGGTACCTTAGCGACATTGTTCACCAATGATGCACAAGTTCTAGCCATTGTTAGATCAGGTGTACTGGTATGTACTCGATACTCGTAGATTCTAATTTACTTATGAACAGTCAACTGGTACTTTATTACTATTACTAGTTTAGAAGCCTGTGTAAACACAAGGGTAGCCATAATTATTTATGTGAAAGTATTATAGATATTCACTTAGCTAATTATATGATTGGTTTGTATGAATGAAAGAAGAGCCCAATCTGAGTCTTTCTTAAAGAATTTATATTAATTTCAATCGGTATAGAAAAATAAAGGGTTAAAGCTACTAAATAGCAGCAACGTTTCCCCAATGTCCCATTAAGGCACGTCAACTCTTTTTTCTACACATATGCCCTGTAGACTCACAAAAAAACGTGTAATTATGCCCATTTTTAACATATAACTCTTTCAGCAAGTTACGAATACAGGGATATAAAAAAACTTCTTTTTTGCTTAATTTTTTATTGTTTTTCCTAATTCTTTTTGCAAGTCCTTGTAGAGAATCTTTTTACTTTTCAAAGGAGATGATAAGAAATATGAATGCTATTCATATTTCTTTATATGATAAATATAAAATAATATGTGTGTGATATAGGTTTGCTTTATAAAATAGTAATCCGATCTAGTAGGTATTAATTAATTACTTTTAAAATTTAATATTGAAATTGTGAAATTTTAGATTTGAATACAAATTTAGATTATAAAGGTTGATTAGGAATGTGAATGAAAGGTTTATATGATATAACAAATTTAGTTATGTGTGTGATATAAGTTTCTTGTATTACAAACTAGTCAAATTTAGTTAGTCTCACTTATCCAAACATTTAAAATCGTACTTATAAGGAGTTAGAAAAAAAAACAATCGTACATTAAATTTTTAAAATTGGATTCTCATTAGTTTGACCTCTTAAAGTCAATATTGATTCCATCAATTTTGAGTAAGAAGATGGTCAAGATTGTATGATTAAAATTACTTTCTTAAATGAAAGGCTTGGATCGTACAATAAATTTTATCAAAATTAGTCTTTTATTTATATTAAAAGATTTTTTTATCCCTTATTGTCCGCATCGTGAACTCTAATAATTTCAAAAAATGGAAACAATAAATTTATAAGATGTGAAGGTCCTATGTATTAATAAATTTACTGCAAAATTCTCTTACACATTTGTATTTATACAGTTTGTCAGCATGAGTCAACCAATTACTGCTCTTGCTTATATTTATGATGGCCTTCATTATGGAGTTTCAGATTTCTCCTTTGCAGCGTGCTCGATGGTAATAGACCTTTTATATTTCCTAAATAGTTGATAAAAAATTACTACGGCTAACAAATGATATTATATAGATGTTGGTGGGAGCATTGTCATCTGTGTTTCTACTTTATGCTCCTTCGGTTTTCGGTCTTGCGGGTGTTTGGGCAGGCTTGACGTTGTTCATGGGAATGCGTGCTCTTGCAGGTTACATAAGGTAAGCCCAAAAATGAGGTTTCACACTCTTTTAATCACACATCCATTTTTCTTGTAAGAGTGAAAATCATTAATTTGTAACCAAGTTTTAATACTGTTTTACTAAAGTCATTGAAAAAAAACTTTAACTATAAAAATTAAAAGCCGCTTTCAAATCCAAAATTGTTCCAATGTGGTGAATTTTTAAAAAAAAAAAGTGATCTGATCGAACAGTTTTATGTAGCATCTGTTCGTTCAGTGTTATTTGAAAATTCAATAAGACCGACTTCGTGTTCTTGTATTGCAGGTTAGCACAGAAAAATGGTCCATGGTGGTTCTTGCAGGATATATCCAAAACCAAGGTTAGTTGAAATGACATAGAAATAGACTACCTAAATTTAGTAAAAAGATGTTAAAAACTTGAAATTCTAATAATCTGGATATGAAGATCATTTCAAGGGTATGTTTGGCAGAAAGAGCTGGTAGCTGTAGTGGTAGCTGGAAACTGTTTATTTTATTTATTATGAGTTTAGCAAATTAGCTGGTAATTGAAGCTTAATAGTGTAAAATGACAAAAAAGGACAAATAATAAAAATAGGAGGAATTATAAAATAATTAAAGAGGGTATTTAGGTAATTTGGTATAAAAAAGCTTGCAGCTATTTTTAAAAGCTACTTCAATAAGCTTTTTATTTTAGAACTTTTTTGTTTAGAAAAAGGTTACAGCTTTTTCATCCGAACATTACTTATAGCTTTTTCTTTCAAAACAAAAAGCTACCAGCTCCACTAAGCTCCTAAAATCTCCATAGTCCATACCATACATACCCCAAGTGTAAACCTTAATGCCTAATTTTTGTGACTAATGATAATTTACTGAAAATTTTACTTTTCAGTCATTCGACATATTGTCTCATCTTTGTTTGGTCATTAGCTTTACTTATTTTAGCAGATTGCTGTTTCACAGAAGACTTGATAAAGGTATAGCTCCACTACCAAAAGGAACCTGCGGTTTTATGCCAAAATCACATTGGGATTCTGTTAACAACTATTTGGCTGAATTGTCGCTTGGTCATTAGATTTGTTGCCAAACGTCCCAAAGGGGTTGTGAAATTAGAACGGCCGGCCAATTTTGCTGACATGGCGCGGCATTATTCGCTATCCTTCAAAGACAGCTAATAAAGGCCGACCTAAGTCTGAAATTTTTGTTGAAGTTATTTATAGGTATGTACAGTTTGATGATGTTTATAG
This sequence comes from Pulicaria dysenterica, assembly GCA_947179395.2. NCBI lineage: Eukaryota > Viridiplantae > Streptophyta > Magnoliopsida > Asterales > Asteraceae > Pulicaria > Pulicaria dysenterica. The sequence goes on along the minus strand of OX359290.1, from coordinate 75,080,122 downwards.
ATATTGAAAACTCCATTTATCTTTGTGACATGTTAATTTCTTGACATTAATAAATGCTGTTAGCTTGTTACATGTCCATTTCTTGATATTGACAAATGCTACTCTCTTGTTATATGTCGATGATGTTATTGTTGTTTGTTAATATTATACTACTTAATGACCGAAGTGTGTTAGAACCTTATTGTGTCCATTTATTATTATGTTTGAACTTTGCTTCTAGTTTTAATATTCTAGAAGTATAGCTACTGTTCATACATACACTATCAACTAACCTTAAGTATGGATCCAACCTTGATTCTAACTTTGAGCTTGTCTTTCAAGAGCATTCGCAATCTTGGAGTCACGACCTCGTTATTGAGCTTCAAAATCACTATCACGAGCTTTTAGCTTGTTATAACCATTGTGAGAACCTCGTTGTCTAGTCGTTATTTGGTTCTCTTTTCAAACATACACACAACGGGTATACTTTGAAGACCAACGGGAATATTATGAAAACCATATATATACAACTTTGATGTATTATAAACACCGGGACTTCGGGAAAAGTTCAAGCGAGAACTGTTTTTCGTACGAAAACTGCGAGACCTGTTTGTAACATCATTAATGACTCATTAATAAGATTAGTTGGTCATTTATATATTTACCCAACCGTGAATTGCTCAGGTGGACCGTCATTAAATTTTTTTTTTTGAAAGGCAGGTGGACCGTCATTAATGACTCGTAAATGAGCTCATTAATAAGTGATTAATGAGTACTTACAATTATTAGTCGTAAATTTATTTTAATCAATGACCAAGATGGTTTTCAGACGAAAAACAATTATCCTTTGAATCGTCTCCTATACACACCATACACACATGTACACACACACGCACACACATATATATACACACACAAGCACATACATTACATTGAGATGTTCAAATGAGAATAGATATTTAGATGAGAATACGATACTTGGCTCTTCATTTGAATTTATCAGATGGTATGCATTTCTCCCTTCATTATATTCATTACCTAACTATAAATTGTGACGGCCGTGAATTGTAACCGTTATATTTAATAGATCAACATATAATTGATAGCTAAGATTTATCCTCCCATCCTCACCTAAATTTTAATTATCACAATAACCCCCCCCCCCCCCCCCCCCCCCTACATACATACATATTTTATAACATCATTAATGGAGGTATTTTGATCATTTATATATTACCCAACCATAAATTACCTCCGAGTGAAATGTCATTAATGACCGACGCTTAATTTTCCCAAAAATACTCATCATTAATGTGTCACTAATGACTCGTTAATGAGCACATTAATAAGTCACTGATGAGCTCTTATAATTTATTAGTTATTGATTTATTTTGATCAAAGATCAAGACTAGTTCTTGCACAAAAAACCGTTTTCATTTGAACAAGATCAATTTTATCAACTGTATCCCCAACGTTTTCCTAACCTCCAATAACGGTGTATTATCAACCATGTCCCCAATCTCAACAACTAGCGCCGCTGGCCGACCCCGTGCACGAGTGTTGGGTCCACATCTCGGAGGATGAAAACATCGACAACTCTTAAAATGCAGATTCATTTTGGGTACGAGTTCAAAAGCAATTCAACGCTCTTTGCGACGAAAACGTACCCATGATCAATATAGTCTACACATGTATATCATCCGTACCGGAAAATGTTTGATATAGTCTACACTTAATTTATAGTTTTAAAGGACTAATTTTAGCCTTTGAATCATGACATCAATAATCCAGATTGTATTTTAAAATTTTAGACGAGGGACATGTTCGTAATTCACATGTGATGCTTTTACAAATCACATGTAAATTATATACTGAATCATCTGTGATTATATATTAAAATTTTAAAACTATTTTTTACATGAAATGCAACTCCATTAGTACTATAAAAAATTACTTCAAGCGATGAATTTAGTTAGTTAATAGTTACCCACATGCATTGCAAAACATAATTTTTATGTTCGTTTCATTGTTAATTTGTTACTTTACATGATGTTCGGATGGAAAACACTTGTATATTGGTCACAAAGTAGTTAGGCTGAGTGTTATACTCAAGCCGCATGCTTCGGGTACGCGAAAGATTGCAGCGGGTTCCACGGGAACACCATTTCCGGTGTTTGGGGTAAGCTTGGGGGCAAGGGGCTTCGGGTAAATAGAGCCGAGAGAAATCTTTCAACCCCCCCCCCCCCCCCCCCCCCCTTCATCCAATCAAATAATTACACATTTATTATATTTTCTTTTTCTTTTTTTTTAAGTGAAAAGAAAAAGGGAAAGATGAAAGATGGGAAGGGAAAGAAAGCTGATGTGGCGCTGATGTGGCTGAGGGTAAGGAAAGATGAAAGATGGGTATAACGCCTAGCCTGCACAGGGTTGTACTCTCACCTTAAGATATGCTGCCAAGAGCTTTAGCCTTCTCTCTTAGCAAAAACTTTTGCACCTTCCCAGTCGAGGTTCTCGGCAAATCCTCGAAAACAATAGTTTTCGGAGCCATATAATGCGGCATACGCTCTCGACAATAGTTGATGATTTCCTGACCCTCGACATTATAACCGTCTTTCAGTTTCACAAACGCACATGGCGTTTGACCCCAGTGGTTGTCAGGTCGCGCAACTACCGCGACCTCAAGAACCGCGGGGTGGTTGTAAATTACAGTCTCAACCTCAACAGTGCTTATATTCTCACCTCCTGATATTATAATGTCTTTCGACCGATCCTTGACTTCAATGTAACCATCTTGATGTTTCACCGCCAAATCGCCACTATGAAACCAACCGCCGGAAAACGCCTCTTCGGTTGCTTTCCAATCTTTAAAATACCCGTTCATAACCGTATTCCCGCGAAACATAACCTCCCCGATCGATTTCCCATCGCATTCAACGCTCTCCATTGTTATAGGATCTTTCACATCAACCGATTCTAACCCGAGATGTCTCACTCCTTGTCGGGTTTTAAGCTTTAACCGTTCTTCATCCGGCAACGAATCCCATTCGGGTTTCCAATAACACATAGTCCCTGGACCGTAGGTTTCCGTGAGACCGTACAAATGAGACACGCCAAACCCTAGCTCCTCCATTTTGGAAAGAATCAGCGGAGGCGGCGGTGCACCACCGGTCATGATCTCGACCTTGTGCGGGAGTGGTTTCCGGTGACTCATCGGAGAATTTACAATCATGTTTAAAACAGTGGGAGCACCGCCCATATGTGTAACCTTATGTAGAGCTATGTTATTAAATACGTCTTTAGGGTCACACCGCCGTATGCATATATTTTTACCGCCGACAGCCGCAAGCCCCCAAGCGAAACACCATCCGTTACAATGAAACATAGGTATAGACCAGAGGTATGTCGGCGCCGCCGTAATTCCGTGCATAAAAAGGGTGGCGATGGAGTTGAGATACGCGCCGCGGTGACTGTAAACCACCCCTTTTGGCCTCGATGTCGTGCCTGAAGTATAATTTAAACTAATTGGGTCCCACTCGTCGGCTGGCCGGACAACAGAGAACCCGGTATCTCCACCGTCAATTAGGCTTTCGTAGTCATAGGCGGTGGTGGGTAGATCAGATGGCGGCGGCACGGATTCGTCGGAGATGGTAACTAGGATTGGTGTTTTTTGGTGTTTGATTTTGAGAAGATCGACTGCGGCTAAAGCATTGTGGAGGTATTCATGGTCTACGAAGAGGATTTTAGTTTCGGAGTGGCTTAGAAGGGTGGCTAGCATGTTGGGATCGTGACGGGTGTTGAGAGTGCAAAGGACGGCGCCTGCCATGGGAACTGCAAAATGGAGTTCTTGCATCGCCGGAACATTTGGTGCTAAGCTCGCTACCTGCATAATGAATGTATTCTTGTTAAAAATCTATTCGGGAAAAATTATTAAACATTAATTTACCTGCTGTTTGTTTTTAAATTAAAGGAACAATTTATATTTCGACTTCCCGCAATAACCTACTAAATTCAGCCCTTCCTAGGAGACTGGAGTCACCTAAACTTGTTTTCTGTATTTATATAGATTTTATAAACACTTATAAATAATAAATTGATTATTAAAAACACGTACTTTAGAATTTTTAACTTAAAGTAACAAATATGGTTTTTTATATCCGTTTTCTACGAGTTTAATCTTTTATAACGGTAAACGTCAATTAGGTTGGTTATATTTTTTATAGTATTTGTGTCAAATAAAATCATCTAAATTTTTTTATTAGTGCTTTATTTTTTCTATGTTAGAAATCTGGAATTTCGATTGCTTGAATTACTGAGAATCATGATGTACAACTTTCAGATTGAAGTATTTCGGTAGTGCAATAGAAATCTCAATCGAATAAAATTAAGTATATGATCGAACAAAGAATTGAGATTATGTTGTTATGATCAATTTGTACCAATTCGAGAAGATGACCAATTTCCTCATGAAAACTGTCATTGGCAATTAGAAAACCATCAAAAAACTGTCAAAACCAGGTCGGTAAAAAAAGCGGGTCATAGGACCAAAATTCGGCTCTGTCCTTTGGACCCCGCCACCAGGAGGGCGCTACCCCCTGACCCTCGTTGTTTAAGGGCTTCACCCCTATATAACATTGTTCTTTGAGTCAAAATAAATTCAAACAAGTGCGCACTCCTCACCACTCTTAGTCGTTTAAGGGCTTCACACCCCGTCGTCGACATGGTTGCTTTGATAGCAAGGTCAACTGGCCATAGTAATATTGACCACGCACTAAATGGTGCTTTGGAGTGTGCGGTATGAAAGAAGAGAGCCAAGTGGTTGCTCCTATGGGGCCATAATATATCAGAATTCCCACTGTGCATGGAGAATTCCACAACAGAGGAGGGCGTGGATAAACAAAAGTGCGGGATTCATCCAACTAATAATCTCTATGTTTTGTTTCTAAGATTGTTTATGAAGTATGTTATATTGACTTGAATATGTTTTAAGTATAAAAATAAAATAAAAAAAATAGGTCCTTGCATATTATAAGATTGAGTAGTGAGTATAAGGTTTGCAACCAATTTTACTATGTATGTTGTGGAGTACACATGTCATGTTGTGGTGAGTAGAAGAATGAAATAAGAGAAAAAGTAGGAGGATTTATCATTTGAAGTCAGAAAGGAGTCTGCAAATTTGGTTCAAGTGTAAACCCACCATTGTGAAAAAGTGTACATAGCTTTAAACAAACAGAAAGTCCATTTGTACAACATATTATGTTTTCTTTCTGGAAAATACTAATTTTGTTAATCAAATAATTCCATTTATACTTTTAATTTTTTATAGGCGTTTACAAGAAATTAATATGAGTGGTTTAGTTTATAAAGTCTTACTTATTTAATTTTTATTATTAATGAATTGTTTATTTTTAATAGCAATATATGCTATAAACATAAACAAACATGGATATTTCATTATTAAATCAAACCCATGTCTTTATCTGCATCAAAACATAGATAGTTTATTATTAAGTCAATTTGCTAGATCTGGTTTTAAATATTTTATATTACTCTTATTCGCATATTTACAGTTATAATTATCCAAATTAAAACTTTTATCTTGTACGAACGCCCAACCAGGTTTTGCAACGTAACACTATTTTAAAACTAAGTGATTATAATGCATCTAAAAGTGAGGTGTTACATTTTGACTTTTGATTAGATGGCTGATTTTAGTTAAAAAAAACATAATTACAAATTATTGTGATATATCGCATATTCGCATTCTAAATCATAACCTTCAATTTCACAATTATTTCAATCTCAAAACAATTTTGGAAAGATTAAAAAGGTGGATAAGAAATATTAATTTCAATTTATTCAATTTCAATTCGAAATATTAATTTTAAATCTATTGGGAGGGGGTTAGATAAATATTTTGCGGGGGTTTTATAAAACATATAAGGAGGTTTGAAGAAAATGTGACGGTTTTATAAAAATTGTATACTAATGTAATTAATTATAAGTTGTTTATAAATTATTTTTAGTAACTTGTGATATATTTTCTTTAGAGAAAAAATAATTATATATTTACGACCGTCTCATTTTTATCTACGTTTTGGTATAAATTTTATTGTAATATGACACTTTTTTGAAATTAGTATATTCTCGTCACAAATGTAATATTTCATTTACTGCATTATTTTTATTTAAAAATTTTAATATCTCAAATACACTTTCGAAATACCCGTACGTGCACGGGTCAATAAACTAGTTAGAAATCCAAACACCAACTTAAAATTTTAAAAGAGTAGTCATCAAACGAATTTATTCAATTTATAATAAGTATGTTTTTAGAAAAAATTATAGAAATAAAAAATCAAAGAAAAATTATGTATACAGATAAAAACACGATGTGTACTTTTATACTTACAAATAGTTTTATGAGCAAGCGATAAAATAGTAACACAACATTAATTTGAAATATGATATATCCTTCTACATATAATTTCAATACAAGTATCAGGGAACAAATTCTCCCCAAGTATCAAAATCAACAAAAAGATGATGAAAAAAATTACTTGATTTATCATATCATCTTATCCTGCGTTAAAGTATGAATAAATAATTGAAGGATATATATTTTTTCACTAACTTAGAGTGTTTATGATTATAAAAAAACACCTATTATATGCTTCGCTAAATCATATATCATATCATATTCCATAAGAAAAAGAAAAAAATTATAAAAATTAGAAACACAAATCGGAAAGTATAGATTCAAATCAAAATGCCGTGAACTGAGGAGAAGAAGAAAGAGGAAAACTTACAACATCACCGCGAGAAATCTGGAATTGAGTAAGAGCGGAGGCCAGCTTGACGCACCTTCTATGTGTTTCTTCCCATGTATACTTGATCGATCCATAAATCACCGACGTCCGATCTCTGTAAACATCCGCCGATCGTTCCAAGAAGCTGATCGGTGACAGCGGAGCGTAGTTTGCCGAGCACCGTACACTTCCTTCCATCGATCGCCATGTTTCCTGCTGCAAATTATCGGTCGATTCAGGCAACGGAGACAGCCAAGAGTATTGACGCGACGGCTGATGACGAGTTCGATTTGTTTGAAACTGATTTGATTTGGCCGTCGGAGGACGCCGGTAGCAGAGGAGGCAGAGTTTTGACTTATTGGGGATTTTGATCATGGTGATGACGAGGAGAGAGGATATATGATTGAGGAGTGTGAGAAGCTTAAGGTTGTAAAGGAGAGATTTTAAACTTATCTTCTATAGGTGAAGAATTCTGAGAAGAAAGAGATATCAATAGTATATTTGGAGTTGCTTCTCTTTATTATAATGAAGAGAAACTATTTTACATGTGAAAAATGATGTATTATTTCTTTTTATTGCGTGAAATTTATTAATTTTTTTCTTTCACATTCTTTGTAAGATCAGCCAAAATTTTATAAATATATAAATATACTAGTTTAATACCCCGTGTAAAAACACGGGGATTGTTGATGTGAATTTTAAACATTTATGGTGTTAATTTGAAATTTATAATAAATCCATGTATCGATAACAAATCAAGAAACATTCATGATACGAAAAACGTGAAAAACGTTATTATGATATGAAACGTTATTGTATTTTTTATACAAATTATCAATTATTATTGTTAAAAGTAGAAGCAATATGGTCAAACATTTATTGGTGATAATTTACAAATACTAAGAACTTATTATAATATTATTTAAATGATAAAACTAATAATTTGGTTAATATAATATTTTGAAATATTTAAATTACATAAATAAGATTTAATTAATTAACAACAATAAATCAATTAATTATGATGTTTATCCAATTAATAGACTTAATATACGATTGTTTATAATTTATTGATATTTATCATTGTTTTAATTAAGGGTTATCTTTATTTAATTCATATTAGTTTGACTCTAAAAAGTCAAAATTAAAATTTTAGAATTAAAGAAATTAACGGCTAAAATTAAATATTTTATCAAATGAAGGGTCTAGATCGTTTAATAATTTTTTTCAAAATAGTCTTTTATATATATTAGAAGATAAGCTTATTTGGGCATTAAGTGAAAAAGAATAATAATAATTATTATTATTATTTCCATCCTACGTGTGTATTGCAATTTTAAATTTTGAAACAAAAGTGCCAAGCATAGAAAGTTGAAGGACTTATTGTGAAATTTGTGTTATAAAAGGAAGATACTAGAAGTTTGACTCATTTGTGTCTTCTTCTTTGGTTGTGCACATCGAGAGATAAAATGAGTGTAACGTCCGTTTTTTCTTTTAAAATGTGTAACAAGAAAATAATGAAAATTTTATAAAATCAGGAAAATAACCGGCACAGGTGAAATGAAAACAGTTTTCCTTTGATATTGTACAAAATACATAATATGTCCATGTATAACCACGGAGAGTATGAGCTAAAAGCCCAATGTGTAACTCCACAAACTACTTAATGATATTGCTTAACATATAAATGTACTCTGCACAATGTATCACGTATTTGTCACATACGGCACTCACAGCTAGGCCCATGGTCAAATCATACACATTGCAACTAGGTTAGTTGCTGCTCGTAGCTCATTACTGCATGAAGCAGTATGCTACCCTCACACTTGGGATCGGTCAAATCGTACACACAATATCATGTATATTGCACTTATGAATCAGAGTTAATAACTCACAACATGTATAAGCATGTAATCAATACATATATCCCTGTAAGAATACACATTCTCTTTAATCATGCAAAACTTTATATCTGTATCATTTATTATACCAACAATTGCTATTTAATAAGTGATTCACATATTAGTAATCATGGATATACTTTAATACGAGACTAAGTAGTTCAAGATTTAACCCCGTTCTTTATCTTATCTTATCTGGTGGTTATTCCTCATTTATTCATTTATACATATCCCTAGGAGTCGATTAATATAAACACATATTTCAGTTACGTGGTTCATATTTATTTAGACTTCTGTTACTTGTGTGTTCCTCTTTATATTCATTAATCAATAACTGATAACAGTTTGCTCGATATGAACTAATTTGCATAATCTTGCAATAATCTCCACAGTATGGTTGTCTACATACAATTATAAGTAATTAACATCTCTAAGTATCAAGTTGAGGTACTCACCTAGAGTCCAGCACTTTCAGTGTTTCCTTATCCTTTTCTTAGGTCCCCAAATTCCTAAGAATGGATACATACTAATTATCGATCCAAATCTAGTAAAAACATAACTTATAAACAATACACAGGAAGAGACACGTTTATGCCTCCACAGGCACGCATGTACCGTTACTCATAGGTACGTGTGCCCGTACCTTTTGGGATACACCCGTGCCTCCTTGGGTATGCCCTAGGGCACGGTTTGTACTTTAGAAGCATGCCCGTGCACTATTACTTGCAGCTCTGTTTCATCAGAAACACACTGGCTTCCGACTAAAAGTCATTTAATTCACTTTCCAATTATTTCCGGTACACATAAACATCACCATGCACTTACTAACTATGTTAGATATCATACTAACATCTATATATCATTATCATCAATAAAACTCAACTAACTCAACTTTCAACAAACAAGGATCATAATAGATACTTACAATTTATAAGCTGACACATGATTAGAATCTTGAATCCTTAATCTCTACTCCTCAATTGAATCCCACAAATCAAACTTATATGTTGCTTTGTTTTGCTACTCCAACATAAAGATGAAAGGAAAAGAGAAGAAGAATAAAAGAAACAAAGGACAAAGGGATAAGTCAAGGAGGCTGCCGCCTCTTTTGGGGTGGTCTTCTCTTTGGCGGGTATCGTGCTTCCTTTACAACTAACAACTTATACGTAGGATATATCTATAAATATCAATGAGGATATATTTGGAATCAATTTTTAAAACCATTCAATAATTCATAACTTCTATTCACTTTTCTAAACTTTTAATTTACAAGTTGTTTAAATAACTTACATAAATTCGGGATGTTACGGTTAGGGGGCTGGAGCAAAAATTCTAACAAGAGAAATTGCGTTGCTTGGTTGGTTTGAATGACTGTGAAAACAAAGATAAGTGTGGTTTAGTCGATCTATCACTCTTAGAGCTTGATTTTGAGTAAAGAAAGGAAGCTACACAAGTTGGGTATTGGTCACTAGTAAGTTCCATCTTTGTTATGTGCTTGAGTTTATCAATATATGGTCTATTTGAGAATCGGTTGTTGTTATGCGTTGAAAGTTTTAGTAAATGGGTCATGTTGGGGGTGATTGTTGTAGTTAGGGTTTGTATCATCTAAGTATTGTCAAATGGTGATGAAATGATTTAAGTATTTTGTATGCTTTCGTATGCTATTATTGAGTTTTGTATGCTAAGTATTATCAACAGTGAAGGTTACTGTTTACGGGAGGTTCGTGGCGTGTAACACCCTTGAACTGGGCCTAGTAGTTTCATTTGTCGGTAGTGAGTATTTCGTAATTGTTTATGTTTAATTATTATCGTTTATTGATTATTCGAATTAATCGAGCCTCATGTTATAAATGATAAGATATATATTTTATATTGTATGCATTTATGATATCGTTAAATTCGTTTTTAAACGAGAGTCCCAAATAATACCTCATTTGTTGTAACTAATTAAGAATGACTGCTTAAATGATTAAGCGTATGCTAGAAAGCAATATCTTACTTGTGTCTGGATAGTACTAAAATTCCCATTCGCCTCATTTTTTTTTATCAAATACTTCATTGTGAAGTCATATTGTGTTTTGAAGAAGGCATACGAATAAGAATGAAAGCATCAATCTTGAAATATTGAACTTTTGATTGTGTGTGTTTGTTTAGAATATTAAGGTATGTATATGTTTCTAGTTCATTATTTATCATGATTCTTCAAGTTTTGAATTGATTTATTGAGATTTCATGAAAAAAAGCTTGAAGAACACATCCATGGAGTTTACTTGAAACTTGAATTTGGGTTCTTCATTTATATGGATGTTTAATTTGTTTTGATGTGTTCTTGATGATCATTTATATAGTGTATGATGATATTTGATGTTTGTTTGTGATTTATAAGTGTTATACATTGACTTCAAAAAATAAAATTTGTGTATTGAAGTGGTTTGCGATGGAGAAGAAGAGAAAGGAAGAAGTTTCTATGTGCAGGGGGGATCCAACTTACCCCATGATCCAACTTGCCCCCTCATCCAACTTTCACTCCATGATCCGATTTATGTGTTGCTTATCCTTTTCCGATCTTGATATTGGGTTACGTAAATGCATTCCGACTTATGTGATCCGACTTAGGTGAACCGACTTATGTGATCCGAATTATATAATTTTAACATGTTGTTAAGGATTATAATAAAAATAATTATATATGTATACAAATTTATGAATCGAGAACCGATGTTGGTGTTCTTGTGTTCTCAGGAACTATGAAAACTTAGTAAGTTAGATAACGGAGTTAGACGAAGTTTGAGAACGAGGTTAGTAGACGTTAACTCACAGATGGTACTAGTTGTAATTGTTATGGTTACATGGATTCGTTATGTTTTATGCTTTGATAGATTGTTTAGTGTTCTGATGATTGATTGACTTGCTACGTGTTGATTAATCGTTGAGTCCAAGATATGTGCACATGTCATGATAATGTATACATGGTTTATGATAGAGGTAAACTATGCGTGGAATAGGGCCGGGCTTGTTTGCTATTGGTTGAAGAGTTCTAGATCTTCTGATGCATTTGTTGCAACAGAAGGGGTTTGACTATGCCAATTAGCAGATGGGTAAACCTATGTTTTGGTCGGCATTTGATTGAAGGTTCTGCGTCGAACCGCAGGTCCTCTAATTTGTGTGATTATCTGTTTTAGTTGTAATTGCTGTGGTTCTGCTAATTATTGTTTGTGGTTATAGCTTCCATTCACTTAGCTTTGTGTTAATTCCCCACCTTAACTCCCTTTTTGCAGGTTTTTCGTAAGCGGGGTTGTTATGTCTGGAGTTTGTGTTTATATGGAAAGTTTAACCATTGCTCTGATATTATTTTAAAACGATGAGCCATATTTTGTATCTTTTTTTGCAACACAAAATGATACATTGTGTTAGTTGTACGGTATGTATTTTATGTTGTGGGTGTTGCGGTATATATTATTTATCACACCGCTTCCGTTGTGTTTAAAAAAATGGCTTGAGATTTGTTGGGTTACACGGCGCGACCAAGTAGGGTTTGTTGCGCGACGTGCCTGTTTCAACAACATGTGTTTTCCATAGATTTTCTCCCGGCGCAAGCTCTCTTGCCTTGGGTGAGAAGTACCCTCAAACCTCCAAAAAATTACTTTGACCCCCCCCCCCCCTTTGACCTTGTAATTGATTAGGGTTTGTTTCTAATGATATACGGGGATTAAATGGAGTCTTTAAGGGCCGAAAAGTGTTTCAACATAATATTGAGCTAGTACTCTTGAATACTCTTATATTGATTAACTTATTTGGGCTTGGCTCTATATGTTTCAATTATGGGGCCTTTGAGTAAAGTCTGTAGGCTTTGGTTTTGTTAAGGTTATGATCCTCATCACACCCTTAGGTGTACACCCTTCGGATATCTAGTTTTTGTAAATGATTATAAGTCATCATAAGTTGTGTTTTTAAATGTGTTTGGAAAATTGATTTAAAAAACTCATGGACAAACGGATGTGGAACTTGTGAACTGTTGTATGATGAACTTCTTTAATGGACAATTAAAATGAGACCAATACTGTAATTAGGGGGATGTCTATTTTTATTGATTTGATAGCACTTAATAATTCTTTGATATTATACTCCATATAGAGTGAGTTATGATCTTAAATTAATACGTATGATAGGTGAATTTATGAACTATGTTTACACTTGTGTTATTAGGTATTGAGATGCCAAATGTAAGATATTGTTATTGAGCAGTTATGCCTAGAGTTATGAACTATGATTCATGAGAACCTCACTTGCTTATTGTTATGATTTTATGATTGAGATTGTTGGGCCTGATGGCATGTAATTATATGTGACCTTTGTGGTTTGAGTTTTGGTCCGGACCCGTGATTGTGTTTTGTGATTTGTACTATTGTTTTCTATACCATTAGGTGACGTGTATGGGTCATGTGGCTTCAGCAATTAGGACTTGACACACACGTGGTATGGAACTGGTTCGAGGAGTGGAGTGGAATGATAGTTTTCAGGATGACCGTGTGGTTTAAGAGGCTAACGAGCAAACCGAACCTATGTATACATGAATGGACCTCGAGAATGAATCATTCACTCCTGTCAACCGTTGTACGGTGGAATGCTTCGTACTCCCCCACCTTGACGGGGAGATCTGGTTGTTCTCATGTGGGCATGTGTTGATCGTAGCTAGCAGGGATGTAAACAAGCCGAGCGGATCCGAACTTTACACTAATCAAGCCCGTGATTTGAGGCTCGAGCGCGGCTCGTGAAGTGTTTTACGAAGCTAGTGAGAAGCTCGTTAACGCGCATTTATTTATTTTTGTATTTTAAAAATAGTTTAAATTATTTAAATAATAAATAAAAAACAATTTGAACTTTAAATTATTATTTAAAATTTTAATTTTTTTCATGAGATGATATAAAATCAACTTAAATTTAGAATTTTGAACTTTTCATATTTAATAGTATAAAAATATATAACACAATAATATAAGTAATAAATAAAAAGTAAAAGATAAATATTATATCAAAGCTCGTTTAGGCTCGCGCGCTTAAACGAGCCCGATATACAAGGCTCAAGCTCGAGCTCGTTTAATAAGTGAGCTTTAATCTAGGCTCGAGTTAATTTAGGCTCGGCTCATTTCGAGATTTTAACGATCCGAGCTTGAGTAGCTCACAAGTAGCCTGACTCATTTATATCCCTAGTGGCTAGCTACCATGTGGAGATATTGTGACTCGATAGACAGACTCAAATCCTTATGTGCTTATATGTGTTATTTAATGTGTTATGTTCAATTGCCAAACTTAAGTTTTCAAATTATGATGACTTGGTTTTATAAGTTTTCGGTGATATAACTAACATGTTGTTTAAATGCTACTGTATTCACATGTAGATTGTTGGTCTTGTTGGAGTATGCCCACTGACACACGTATATTAGTAATGCTGCTGATGATACACGAGCCTATTGGGTCACACGCAAAGGATTGATCCCGACAACCCGCAACAGGAAGAGAGAAATAGATATTCTGGAAACCGTGTTTCCGCGCCGCGTAACCTTTTGGTTTCCGCGGCGCGTAAAACGTCTGACAGTAACTTGACTTTTTGGTTATTGCTTGGCTCAAGTTATTGACTTTGGTGACATTGGGGAATGGCATGCGCGACTTTGTTGCCTAATATATCTGCTGAAGTGGGTGATAAAGTCTTGCAAGATCATTCACATGTCTATGGGTTGATTAATTGATCAAGTATTGAAAAGAGGAATTCTCTCTCTATTCAAGAACATTTGCATACACTTTAATAAGTGTTCTTGAGTATTCTTGTGAATCTCCAGAAATCATAAGTGTTCTTAGTGATATATTGGAGATTGTGGGTTGTTCCAAAGAGTGATTTCAAGTCTTGAAGATCACAACTTGGCATACTAGCATTTGGGGATCAAACAAACTTGGTGTGGACTATCAATAGAGAGTTGCTCTCTTGTGACTTAGAGTTCATCCAAACTTGAAGATTTCAGAAGCTGGAGCATGGTATAATTCCTTATTCCATCTCTTCCTTTTACATGTTGCATTTTGTAGTTATAGAGTTCTTGATCCATTTTGGGTTTCAAGCCTTTTATGCTTCATATTCTTGGGCTATGCTTCCGCTGCTGTGTTCATGGAAACCCAACAGTGGTATCAGAGTCACCTCTATACTAAAAATGCACATGGTGGCCTGAAAAACCTGAAATCGAAAAACTGGTTTTGCTGTCAGGTAGATTCCGCGGCGCGGAACCACTTGGGTTACGCGGCGCGTTATTTGATTGACAGATTGTTTAAAACTTTTTAAAAACAGTTTTGCAGTCGGGTTTTTGGCATCCAAAAATGGTTTCTGGAATTTTTGTTCCAGAAATTATTTTTTGGTATATTAAGATGCCTTGTATCTTGGTTGGTGTATTTATATGTATATTATTATTTTTGGTATAAAAATAATAATTGCATATACTTACATTATTTATATATGAATATGTTTCATCAAAAATGGTTTGTTGTTACTAATGCATATATACATGGGATTATTTAGTGCCTTGAGTTTTGAGAAATAATCTTAATCAAGATATATAAGTTTACATGGTTTTGTGTGGCACACCATGTTGTTCATGTTGTTCATGTTGTTCATATTGTTCATATTGTTCATGTGATGTTGGTAACCAATAGATGCCCTAGACCTTGTGGATGTTTGGTTGTGTTAAATTAGTTATTCATTCATTTGGTGACTATATGTCACATGATATGTAATAATTAATTTACTTAATTTATTTGGTATGTAAATTATTTTGTGGCTTGCATGCCATTTAAATTTAATGTTATGTATTTTGTACTAGAAAATTGGATTTTTGGCTTGTATGCCATTTATTTCATTTTCTATGTAAAATTAATATTGAGGCAACCATCGGGAGTCAAGGAGTGACGTCTTGGCAAAAACGAAACCGAAAGGCCCAATGGAGGTAGTGGGTTTAGTGGGAGCATATCCAAGTCAAGGAAATGTCCTTAGATGACTTCGTTTTTCCGTAGTGGCTCACGGGAAAACGCATAGGTTTTAGGGGCATGGTTACCAAACTTAATGTATGCATATGGTTGTTTTATTATTTATTGTTTATGCATGGATTATAGGATTGATTGCATGCTAGACAATTTTTACAATAATAAAACTCAAGAGTTTTTAACAATGGTTTAACAAACTCTCGCGCGTATACATGATTAACAAGACGGATATAAATTTGGTTTAGTATTTGATTAGTGAAAACTTTTGGTTATTGTCACTTTTGTTAATCAAACTCAAAATGGTTTTATAACCGGAAAACTAAATCCCGTTTTCTAAATGTAAATTGCATACCACCCATAAGATAACACCGTCCGAATCTAGCCGTGCAAAGGTTGATTGTCGAGCTCTAGCCGAGTTGACCTTTGTATGTGTTGTGTGGAAGGCGCGTGTGACAACATGTAAGATCGATTGACGAGCTTTAGCCGAGTCGATCATTAGGCAAGAGGACCACCGTGTATCTTGATGGTTGATTTACGATTTCAAAATAACATTTTGGATGATTGTCGAGCTCTAGCCGAGTTATTCAAAATCTTAGTTTGAAGTTGGTGTGGAGGGATCAAACATGCCAAACTAGAAACAATAGTTGTCTAGTAGGATCCCGCAAGGAACTAAGAGTTGCAATAATGGATTGCAATCGATCAATGGTTGCCGGCTTAAATAGCTTTGCCACGTGATCCGCGGAAAACCCGTCACGGTGCAAGGTGAAATAGGGTTCTTAGTCCTTGTTAAAATAGTTGTTTTTTAAACACATGGGGTAATTATTCTAACAAGGTTTATCGAACTAACTAAAACTTCTCTGCGTTTATAGATGATATCGACAAACATCAACAACACCGACTTTACTCTACGTATGTTTCTTGAGAAGGAGAAACTCGATGGGAGTAACTTTATGGATTGGTCTAGGAAATTGTATATTGTCCTACGACGCGAAAACAAGTTACACACCATTGAGGAACCCCTTCCGGAAGCCCCTGCTACCAACGCAAGTAAGACCGTTCATGATGCCTATAATAAACGCGTCAAGGACACCAACGAGGTCTCTTGCCTCATGTTAAGCATGATGAGCCCCAAATTGAAAATGCAATTGGAGCTTCTGAGTGCTTACGAGATTATGCTTGAGTTGAAGGAGATGTTCCAACAACAAGCGAGGCAAGAACGGTTTGGGTGTTTGAACGACCTACTTGGTTGTTGGCTGCAGGATGGTGAGAACATAAGCATTCACGTACTTGAGATGAAAGCACTAGTGGAGCGCTTGGAAAGGTTAGGATTTACTATTGAAAGGGGGATGCCGGTAGATATTATCCTACGATCCCTTCCACCATCATATGAGCAATTCATTGTGAATTATCACATGCATGGTATGGTCAAATCCTTAATGGAGCTTCACGGCATGTTGAAGACTTTTGAGTCTAACATGGCCAAAGGTAAGCTCACCTTGTCCACTCTCACTAAGGCTACCAACAAGCAAACTACCTCAAATGGGAAGCTTGGTCTAACTAAGCTCACTATGACAATGAAGTCTGAGGGCAATGAGATTGCGCCTCTTGATGAGACTCCTAATGGGGAAGTTTGCTACTTTTGTGGGAAGATTGGAAATTGGCGCCACCACGCCTGCCCTAAGTGCCTGGAAGAGCTAAGGACACACAAAATGAGATATGGTGGTTCCTCGGCTTCAGGTACATTCATGACCAAACTCTACTAATCTTATACTTCTATAGGCAAGTTTTGGATACTGGCCATAATACTAACGTTTGTTACAATCTTGATTGTTGCAAAGTGCAGGTAAGAAGTAGAAATATAAGATATGGAGAGCTGGACTTCATAACGGGAAACAAGATAGTTGTCCCCTATTTGAAAAGGATTGGAAGTCGGAATCTTGCCACTCCTTCCAGCTAGTCTATTACTTTGTTAGATCTATGTTTTACGCCCTGTGTGGCTAGAAACAATATATCTACTATGCCTTTTGATAACGATGGATAAATTTCCTTTGTGTTATGTATTTGGTGGTTTATTTGATAGTTTATCCATGTTGTGGCATTTATTATAAGCGTTTGCTTATGAAGTAATAGACTGATCGTGAATGATTTGTACAAGTTACTCTTGTTACTAAAGTCAATTTAACCATATAAATAAGACTTGCATCACCAAGCTCCATGTGGTTAGGAACTTGGATCTTTTGATCTAGGATCAATTGTTGATGGTAAATCTTATTTATTAGGCTAAAATGATTCAAACATCCTTCACTTATGTATGTGAGAGGAATGAAGGCTTGTTGGATTTCGTTTACACTTTTGTGTGTAGACCGTTCAAACAAAACCTAAGGAGTAACACTGGATACTTTGTTACCTTACCAGTGAAGGTAAAAGGATGAATATGTTTAATTTGTTAGACAAGCGTTTGAAACCTTGAAAGGTGTTCAAGACACACCTGTAACAAAGTATATGAATAAGAGGGCAAAAGGACTTGTTGGTCCCGAATGGATACTACAACAACAAATGTTTGTAGAAGGGGGGTTGAATACAAACTTTAGCAAATTAAAATTTTAGAGACACACAGTTTACTTTTATATAATTCTTATTGACGTTAATCAAGAATTACATGAACTAGATGCGGAAAATCTAAGTTCAATAAAAGGTGGCAACTAATTTTGTCTAACACATAGACAATGCTAATCTTAAACAACTAATGTCTAAGACGTTCAACACATGAACAAGTTTGTTACACTGAAAGTAAAATGCTAACTCTTCTAATTCTCAACTTATGAGATTTCAGTTCTTTTCAACGCATTCGCTTCTCTTGCATGTTTCCATGCATGAGTATATATAAGCAAAGTGTGTCCGAGTTGATGGAGAGAGAAGGAGACAAAGGTACTTGGTTTAATAATATTATAATAGATAAAGTTAGTGGGTGAAAAGGTAAGTTAACTTTATACACAAAGTGTGTAAAGTGAACTTACTTTTCAGTAATGAGTATACCCACTATCTATTATTATATTATTAAATTACTACCTTTATGTCTTGAGAAAGTAACCTTATCCTTCCATGCTTGTGCTTTAATCGACACCATGCTTTCTGAAGATTTGACTTTACTAAATATGGAGTTGCCAGCCATACTTAACATCATATCTTCGAGATCTTATTTTCAAGAGTATCTTTCTCCTTTTCCAGGAGATAAAGATCTATCCTTTTTGTATCATTGTAGATACAAAAAGTGCTAAGTACTTTTACAAAAGAAAGATCTAAGACATAATAAGAACAACACATGTTCTGCCTTTGACTTTAAAGAAAATATTACATAGAAAAGCTATTAATTGAGATATACAATACAGACTCAGTTAACAGACACTGAACTACAAATATAATTTTGCTCAGCTAAGGATAAGTGTGAAAGACTCAACTGACTAGACTTGCTCAGCTGATCAAATTGTTCAGCTGATAATACAAATCGTAGTAGCAGCTAATAAACTGATTAACTCAACTGTCAGCTGTTCCCAAGGGCTCAGCTAATCATTTGAGTATAGTCAGCTCACAAAGAGAAGATTGGATAAGTAGTAAATACCTTATCTGACAGATGGAAGGCATCAGCTGATAACTGTGATTGAGTCAGCTGATCCTTGACTGCTCAGCTGATCTTGAAATCTTCATCAGCTGATAGTTCTAGGCCATCAGCTGATCCAGTGTGATTCCTCAGCTGATGCTCTTTGACTTATCTTTTCTTCTCAGCTGATCTTTCTGAAGCTGGTCCTTTGGCTGATACTCAGTGTTCAGCTGACACTATGATTCGTCAGCTGACATTTCTTACTTAGAAATTCTTTAAGTCTTAGTTAGAAAAACAACACATGTTTTTCATCAATCTAAGTCCAAAACTGAATATATGGTTTTGTTAACATCAAATCCTATTTTACTTAATATATAGGTTTGATTAAGGTTTGATATTGCTATCTCACCAACAATCTCCCCCTATTTGATGATGACAAAACCTTATCTGTTTTAAGAAGAATCAGTTTGACTCGAATTTGTAAAGATTAAACTTTTAAGTGCAATTTGGTTACCTAGCTATCTGTTTTTGGTAACTCTTTAAAGTATGTTCCCTGATGTTCTGTTTTTGGGAATCTTTTCATTTATGAAGTACCATTGTTCTGTTTTTGGTATCTTTTCTATCCTTTTTCTGTTTTTAGGATTTTTGATCTTTTCTATATTTACACTATGTAAGCTATCCACTCAGAGTCATCTATACTAGCATTTTTAGCTAAGTAGTCCATGATCAAAGTTTCAAGCTTGATTACAAAGCAGAGTATTTACATAAGAGTTTGTATAGAGAAATCTAACTAAGAGTTAAACTAAGTACAGAAGTTGAACTATTCTAGGAATTGAAATTACATTTACTCTAGTTATGAAGTGTGATCTTCATTCCCACCAAGGTTCTTCTTTTACATCTAGAAGTCTGTTCAGAGGATTGGCAGCCAACAACTCTTCAGCTCTAGCTTGAATCAGATTTTCAAAGCGTTCACTTCCTGTCTGTCCCCTTGTTAAACGTGCAGCTTGAAAGATTAATTCTCCAGGGGCTTTTCCTAAGTCAGTTTCTCTTAGGAATCTCCAGACACCAGCTCTGTTTTTGAAGAAAATCCCTCTCTCAGGCTCAGGTATGTACTTAAACATTTCTGGCTCAATGTTGGAGGGCAAAGCAGTGTTGAAATTTTCATATGCAGACAGGTAAGGATGATCAGGATTAAGTATAATCCGTTCAGCAGGTACAAAAGCTTTGGAGGATTTCTTGAAGGCATCCTCAATTACATCAATGTGTTCCACAAATTGATCATGAGTGCATATCCTGTGGTAAATAGCCATTCTGATCCAGAATTCGAATTTGTTTATAAACCTTGGGGCAATTTCACTTTTGGATTTAAGGAGGTGGTACAGAGTCTCAATCATCTCAGTGAAGGAGAACAGTTTGCAGTGATGGATATAGGCATTCTCATGTGTTTGTCTTTCATCTCTTCTTACTAATCTGAGATATGGCCCTTCATCTGTTCCCTTATATGGAGTGACTCTGGAAATGAGATTTTGATCCTTTCTTTCTATCAAGTTCTTCTTGTTATCCAAGACCTCTTTGATCTCCCTTTCAAATTGCTGAGTTGTAAATGCAAAGTTGAACTCATGTGAGTTCTTCCTCTTTTAGGAACTTTCTTGACAGAAGGATCATCTTGCTGTGATGCAACCTGTGTTGGATGTGATTGATAGGATAGCATGATGATTTCTTCTTCTTGTAATTCTCTCAATTCATCATCAGTGACACCAACTGCAGCAGCAAGATCCTCAGTGGTAGTGAAATCCTGGTGTCTCTCTTTGGCTTTAAGAACTTCTTCAATGGTTGAACCAAGAGCAGCAGCAAGTTCACTTAACTCTCTGAGATTCTCATCTTCTTGATTTATCTCTTCCTCTCTTCTTTCTTCTTCTTCAATCTCCTCAGCAGTCATTATCTTCTTTCCTTTTCTTCTTGATGAACTGCTGGGAGTTGGTTGACTTGATTGAACTGGAGAGGAAGCTTGGACTGGTGGAGCTGAAGTGGAGGAGCTCTGCTTCCTTATGTTGAACATAGAGGACAAAGGCGTTTCATCTTCATCATCATCATCAGAATCCTCAGATGGTAGCTCAATTGGAGCACAGGATTCACCTTGCTTTGATTTCTTTGTCCTTCTAGCCATTTGCTTTAGCCTTCTCTTTGGCCTTTGCTCTTCTTGAGCAGGTTGTTCCCCCTCAGATTTATTCTCCCCCTCAACAGCTGATCCTATTTCATCGGGGGTTGATGCATCCTCTGCTTGTAAAATAGACTTTGTCCTAACCGACTTCTCCCCCTTTTTGTCATCATCAGAGGAGGGAAAAACAGCAGGCTTTGCAGGGGCATCAGGAGTGGTGAAGGAATAAGGAGTTGGGATAGGTGTAGAGGTAAAGGGTGGTATGGTGGAGGATGAGGGTGAGGCAGTGGGTATGGGAGGCTGAGTGAAAGGTGAAGGTGAGTGTTTAAGAGGAGAGGGAATAGGAGAGAAAGAAGGAATGGAAGTTGAGATAAGAGGTTTTAGGCTGTTGATAGCTTCAGTGAGATTGGAGAATTCTCTCAGAGTATCACGGTGCCTTATCTTAGCACAAAAGCTGGATCTATTGACCTCAGTATCAATGTATTTTAGGAGAGAGGGGATAGTTAGAAGAGATTCAGGAATGGTAATGGAGATATCAGGGGGTGAGGGTCTAAGGGTTTTGAGTTGGGAAAGGAGATTGGAAATGGTATGGTTTAAGGTAGAAATGGTTTGGGCAGGTATAGGCTGGGAGGGTGTAGGAATAGGAGTAGAGATTTGGTTTAGAAGTTGATCTACTTTGGTAAGAATAGGGGAAAGATCAACAGGGGCAGGGGTGGGTAGGGGTTTGGGTTGGTTGGCTTTAAGTGACTCAATCTTATTGGTTAGGTGAGAGATTTGAGTTTCTGTTTGAGTTTGGAAAGATGTAAAGGAGGCTTGAAGATTATCCATCTTTTGAGAGATAGATAATAAGGTCTGAAGTAGTTGGGGTGAGGGTTCAGAAGTAGGAGAAGGAATGGGTTGGGTTGGAATTGATTGAGAAATTGTGCTTTGAATGAGAATGGATTGTGGTCCCTCACTTACACCTTGGTATAGAGGCCTAAGATCACTGGGAGCAGAAGTTGTACCCTGTACTAATGACTGGTTTATGCCACTAGTATTGACAGGTAGTGCACTAGTATGTGTAAGATTTGAATCAAAAACATGTGCAAGTAAGTGAGTGTGAGTGAGGGTTGCACTCAAAGGGTTATCCCTTATTACAGTAGCAAGTTGTTGTGAACTTACTAGGGGATAGGCTTGACACATAGGGGTTGTAGACACAGTATGACCTTGGGAGAAGGTCTGTCTTTCAATGGTATCACCCTGTTGGGAGGGTGACCCAGATTGCAGCAATCCCATATTTACAGATGTGCCCTGTTGTGAGGACACACCCACTGGTTGTAGGGTTATATCAACTTCCATGAGCTCCCCCTCAAAATAAGAGGTAGCTATAGGAGTTGAGGTCAGAGGTGCAGTGTGCATTTCCTCTGAGATAAGTGCAGTGTGCACCATCTCTAATGACCTTGTTTCTATTTGGGTTACTAAGGGAGTAGAACTAGCAACTGTTGGAAGTTGACTAGAGTTTGGCTGTTGTGGGGGTGTTACAACTAGAGGTGAGGATGGGTTCTCATTGGTGGGGGTCAACCAAATGAGTGTCCTCAGAGATTGAGAGTGTACCTGTGATGTGTCTTGTTTTGCTGATCTCAATGAGTTCCTCCAGCTTATCAGAGACCTCTTCATCATCAGGGACATCTTCATTTCCACTACTTGGTGCTCTATGAACAGAGTTACTTGATCCTTGTTGTTGATCAGGGTTGGGATAGGCAATAGTACCTCCAAGAGTTCTACTTGGAGAATCATCATCAGATTCTTCATTACTATCATCAGTGCTTAGGTGTCCGAACCTCTTTGAAGTAGAGAAACTAGAGGGAAACATTTGTAATGGCATTCCATGTTGACGGGATGAAGTAGAACCAAATTGATAAGGCTCATCTCTTATGTAAAATTCACCAGCATCATCATTATGGCCATTACCACCATCACTGTCATCTAAATTTTCTCCTTCAAATATGGCTTCATCATGAGTAACAGATTGAGCCACTTCCTCAGTTACAACATCAGGGGACTCAGAATCATGAGCCACTTCTTCTTCATGCACTTCCTCCTCATCATTATCATTAGCAATATCAATGAGCTCTTGCATCTGTGCAGTGATTGCTGGACCCTGATCTTCCCTTATCAGATGAAAGATCTTTTGACCCATTTGTGGTATGGTCATTGTGTCCAAAACAGCAGCAATCATAGTGTATTGTTCCCATTGAAGATGATGAAGTACAAGTAAGCTTAGGTACCTGATATAGGGAACAATAGTTCTGGTGTACTTCTTTGCAGTGTCAAGAGTGATCTTGTCCACCATCTCCGAGAATATGACTTGAGCAAAGTCAATATTCCTCCTTATGACCAAGGCGTGCAGAATCATCAGTTCTGTTTGATTCATTTGGTCAAAGCTTCCAGACTTATGACCAAAGCACCGAGTGATTACACTTGCCAGGTACTTCCATGGGTGTCCCAGCACAGACAACTTATATTGACCATGGGTGACAGCTTCATTGTAGCCAATCAGGGGTAAGACCTCTAAGACTTGATCCATTTGAGCAAAAGGTTGATATGGAGCTAAGTTGGGCAGATAGATGGCTTGACGAAGAGTATTGATATTGATGTTGATGTTGATTGTGCCATTTAGACATGTACAGGTAATGAGTTCTTGATCCGTATGGTACCTTGCAGTGTACCACATCTCACCGACAATGTTTGGAAAGATGAAGAAAGGATGGGCAGAGAGACATGGAAACAGGGGATGAGCATTTATGAATGCTACCATTGGTTCGTATCCCTGGTTTGATTTATTTGTGGGAATTTCAGTGTTGATTATGAAGTTGTTTGGACGAATGGTGATTTCTGAGTTTGGTGTGACATTTTCACCAGCAATGGCGTTTGGAGAAGTTGCAGGGTTGAAGATCACCATGATTACAGAGTGAATGAAGTTTGAGCAACGAGAGTTTAGGGTTTGAAAGTTTGAGAGAGAAAGAGTGTTTGGGAATTTTGAAAGCTTAAGAAATGAATAACCGCTCGAAAACACCTTTAAATCTTCCTTGGAAACCTAAACTATCACAGAAATATTTTGTAAAACGTAATTGTCACTTCTGCAAAAAGGTAATAGACGGAATAGATATTAAATACACAGACAATAAACGGACAAATAAACTAAATTAAATAACCTAGTAACACAATAAATACAAATGAGAAATTAATAAAATAAGTGTGGGGACACAATATTTTTGACTTTTGAAAAACATCAGCTGACAGACGAGAATGTCAGCTGATCCATGTTGAGATAAAAATAAGTGTCAGCTAATGAATTCACTTAGTTGAGCTTCTAAGTCTTAGCTGATGGTTTATCAGCTGAGGTATAGTGTCAGCTGATGATCGTCAGCTGACATAATTCTATTAGCTGATCTACCATAAGTAAAATATGTAGAAGCTTAAATAAGTACTTCATTTCACACACAAATAAAATTATTTTCTCACACACAATTAACTACCTAAGAAGAGAATATATTACAAATTTAACATGCCAAGTTTGGATATTAGGAAGTTGAACCGAGACTCATCCAAAGGTTTTGTAAAAATGTCAGCTAATTGAACATCAGTGTTGATATAATGCATTGAAACTTTCTTTTTTTGCACATTATCTCTAAGAAAATGATGTCTGATTTCAATATGCTTAGTTTTTGAATGCAAAACAGGATTATTAGAGATAGATATAGCACTTGTGTTGTCACACAGAATTGGGGAGTTTTCAAATTGTAAGTCATAATCCAGTAGTTGATTTTGCAGCCATAGCAATTGAGCACAGCAGCTTCCAGCAGCAATGTATTCTGCCTCAGCTGTAGAGGTTGAAACCGAGTTCTGTTTCTTGCTTGACCAGCTGACTAATCTTCCACCTAATAATTGACAACCCCCGGATGTACTCTTTCTGTCTAGTGTGCAACCTGCAAAGTCAGAATCAGTGTATCCAACTAACTCAAAATCAGAGTCTTTGGGGTACCAAAGACCTAGATTAGGAGTTCCTTTGAGATACCTGAAAATTCTTTTAACTGCAGCTAAGTGAGATTCTTTGGGATCTGCTTGGTATCTAGCACAAAGACATGTAGAAAACATAATATCTGGTCTACTTGCAGTAAGGTACAAAAGAGACCCTATCATACCTCTATAAGCTGTAATGTTCACTGATTTACCATCAGTGTCCTTTCCAAGCTTTAAGGCAGTGGACATGGGTGTTTTCATTGAAGAACAATTTTCAAACTCAAATTTATTAAGTAAGTCATTTACATACTTTGTTTGATGAATGAAAATTCCATCAACCTCTTGTTTAATTTAAAGACCTAGAAAATAGTTTAATTCACCCATCATACTAATTTGATAGTTATCAGACATGAGTTTGGAAAACTTTTTGCAAAGATCAACATTTGTAGACCCAAATATTATATCATCTACATAAATCTGTACAAGAATCACATCACCCTTGAATTTTCTTATAAATAAGGTGCTATCTATGCTTCCTCTTATAAATCCTTTATTGGTAAAAAAGGAAGAGAGGGTATCATACCAGGCTCTTGGAGCTTGCTTCAGACCATACAAAGCTTTGTTCAAGAAGTATACATGATCTGGTTTGCTTGTATCCTCAAAACCTGGAGGTTGTTTGACATACACCTCTTCTTTTAATTCACCATTTAGGAGGCACTCTTAACATCCATTTGGAATACTTTGAAGTCTTTGAAGGCAGCATAAGCAAGAAATAGTCTTATTGCTTCAAGTCTTGCAACAGGGCCAAAGGTTTCATCATAATCAATACCTTCTTCTTGACAATACCCCTGAGCAACTAATCTTGCCTTGTTTCTGATGATCAGCCCTTGTTCATCCATCTTGTTTCTGAACACCCACTTAGTGCCAATGATGGATTTGTCCTTTGGTCTTTGCACCAAAGTCCATACATTGTTTCTTGTGAATTCAGCCAATTCTTCTTGCATGGCATTTATCCAGTGAGGATCAGTTAGAGCTTCATCTACCTTCTTTGGTTCAATCATAGAAACAAAACCTGTATATAAACAGAAGTTACAAGCTTTTGATCTTGTTAGTACAGGTGCTTCTATGTTACCTATGACCTGATCAATTGGATGATTTCTGAGGTCCTTGTAGGCATTTTGGATTCTTGGAGTTGAAAATCTTTGGTTTGGGTCAGCTGATGAGACTTCGGGTTGATCAGCTGACAAAATTTCTTGATTACAATCTGATGAGACTTCTACTGATGAGGGAATGTTTGATATGGAATTAGAGTCCATTGATGTTGAATCATGATTCCCTTCATTTAGTAAAAGTGTGGGTTGGTTTAGGATAGAATGTGCAGAGGTATTTTGTAAGTTTGGAACAGGTTCATCTAAGTCATCTATGTCAGCTGATGAGATTGGATCAGCTGATGGGAGTGGATCAGCTGATACTGGAATGTTGTCTTCAGTATTCAGCAGATCATTAAATTCCTCACCTGTAGATGGATTAGTAGAACAGGAAGCAACAAAGTCATTTTCATTAAAACTTACATTGATTGATTCTTCTATGACCTTTGTTTTGATGTTGTAAATTCTGAAAGCTTTGGAGATCACAGAATATCCAACAAACACACCTTCATCAGCTTTTGGTGCAAATTTTTGCAATTGATCTTTTTGGTTCAGAATGAAACACTGACACCCAAAGATGTGTAGAAAGCTGATGTTGGGCTTCCTTCCCTTGAGCACTTCATAAGGAGTCTTGTTGTGCCTCTTTATTATAAGGGATCTGTTCTGAGTAAAACATGCACAGCTGACAGCTTCAGCCCAGAAGTTGAATCCTAACCCACTCTCACACAACATGGTTCTTGCGGCTTCAATCAAAGTTCTGTTTCTTCTTTCAGCTACACCGTTCTGTTGTGGAGTTCTTGGAGCAGAGAAGTTTTGAGATATTCCTTTCTCATCACAGAAACCTTCAAGAGTTTGATTTCTAAACTCAGTTCCATGATCACTTCTAAGCATCCTTACCAGATTGCCATTAAGTACTTCCATCTTTCTAATAAAGCTTATAATTTCTTCAGCAGCCTCACTCTTTGCTTTTAGGAAGATGACCCAAGTGTGTCTTGAAAATTCATCAACCATTACCAACGCATACTTACTTCCACCAATACTAGAAGTAGCAACATGACCAAATAGATCCATGTGCAACATGTAGAAAGGTTCAGTAATGGAGAAGGCTTGCTTAGATGGAAACGAAGTCTTGTGCTGCTTTCCCTTCTCACAGGCAAAGCAAGGTTTAGGCTTAACATACGTCAGTGAAGGTAGTCCTGACACTAGTTCACCCTTGCTCAACTTGTTAATGTTTTTGAAGTTTAAATGGGAAAGCCTTTTGTGCCATAACCAGTTTGTGTCAGTTACAGACTTGGTATACAAACAGGTTAACTTGGATGGATCACCAGAGGACATATCAAGAGTATATACATCCTTGGTTCTCTTTGCACAAATTATTGTTTTACCTTCTTGATCTAAAATGGAACCACCTGTCTTTGTAAAGAGGACTTTATGATCACCATCACATAACTGACTTATGCTGATGAGATTATACTTAAGTCCTTTAACATATGATACCTTGGATAAAGTTAGGTTCCCATTATGAAGTTCTCCGTAGCCTTTTGTTTGCCCACAATTATTATCACCAAAGGTTACTCTTGGACCTTTTTCCTTCTTGTAGTTACTAAGCAAAGCTTTACATCCTGTCATGTTCCTTGAACATCCACTGTCAAGATACCACGTGTTCAGACCCTGCATAGATGTGATTGAAAGAAGGTTAGTGAGATTTGGGCATCCACATTTAAGTGGACCCCTGTGGATTGCACCTAGCCATCCACTTTATATTAGGTTGTTTATGAATGAGATAAACAGCTGTGTTATCATAATCAGTCCGCTGTCTTGAGTTACCTTCTAGAGAACAATTACTTGCCTTATGTTCTTTGCTCCCACATTTATAACATTTTTGATTTTTGGAGCTTTTAACATGTTTTGGTAATTGACTAAGAGATGTCTTAACTGTTTTCTGATGACTATGGGTCATCAGCTGACAGATTTCACCATTCAGCTGTTGCAGCTGATTCTGTAAACTAATAAGGTCTTTGTTTACAGTCACCTTATGTTGACCCTTAGTTAAAATGAGTTTTTGATCAACCTTAGGTGTGGCAGACTTAGACTCTTTGTAAACAAAATATCCTTTTCCCTTAGTTTCTCCTATTAAAAGAGTTTGAAGTGAAGTTTGATCAGCTAAACAAACAGAAGAGGATCCATGATCAGCTGATGTAATATCAGCTGAGCAGTTATCATCTACTTTTTGATCAGCTGATGTAATATAATTAGCTAAGGAATTTTCAGTTAGCTGAGTTCCTAAATTTAATGTATCAGCTTTCAAGATTTGACAACAGAATGTCTCTTTGATATCAACAAATGATTCCATTCCTTTACTTACTTCCTTTACACTTAAATTTTCAGTACTTTTGCTTTCTGTCAAGACAATAGAACTTGAACCAACTTTTGAAGAGGTCGAGTCTTTCAGCTGAGTACTTTTACTTTTGACAAATCTGTTAGTGATAATACTTTTTCCTTTTACAGTCTTTTGAAACGTAAGAGGTAAAATATCAGCTTTTTCTAAGATATTTATGTTCTTGCTAAAATCAACACAGTTAGCAGCTTGGGAATAATTTCCACCAATAATAGCTTGAACTTGTTTTGGAATCTGCTCATTGACACGCTGAGTGGTCTTCTCAGCAGAGACACACCAAGATCTAACTACTTTTTGAAGGTCATTAAACTTTATTGTTGCTTCATTGGTTTCTTTTACCAAGATCTGATTAAATATCTTTTGATTAGCTAAATCATCTTCCAGTTTTGTCATTTGTTTAAGTTTCTCATCTTTAAGACTTAATCTCTCTTTTAGTGATTCTATTTCTAATTTTAGCTTCTTTTCTCTTTGAATATTTGACTGAAACTCAACACACATATAATCAAACATAGTGTTCTTTTCATTATCTTCATAGTTAATAAATTTTCCAACCTGATACATAGAAGAAGGATCCCGGTCAGGAGAAGTACAAGCTTTAGCAACTTTCTTCATATCCTCATCAAAAGAACTTGTACTTGCTGTGTTGGTCATCAAACTGAACTGAGCTGTGAGGACCTCATCTTCATCACTTGAGAGATCTTCCTCAGCCCAATCTTCTTCTTCAGCAACCAGCACCCTGTTCTGAGCTTTCTTCTTCTTCTTGTCAAGGACAGCAACAAGAAGCTTCTTATATTTGGCTTCATAATCAATCTTGTTGTCTGAGCTTGAGGAACCCATGAAGCCTGTGTTTCCTTTGGACTTACATTCACTGGCAAAGTGACCAGTCTAGCCACAAGCGAAACAACCTTCAGAAGCCTTTGGTTTTGACATGGCTCTTTCTCCTTTGAAGGGTTTCCTTTCAAACCTCTTGACACCCTTTCTTTTCAAGAAAGGTTTGAACCTTTTAACCAACATGGCAGCCTGTTCAACAGCAGCTTCAATGCTGTCCATGTTCTCCAGAACTTCATCCCTATCAGCCACTTGCTCTTCATCAGAATATTCCTCCTCTTTCTCCTCATCACTGGACTCATCCACAACTGCAGCAAAACTCCTAGATCTTGTATCCTTAGATACAAGGGCAGTAGTTGGAGCTTTTGCACCCTCCTTCATATCCTTGGTAGAGAGTTTCCTTTGTTTCACTGATTGTTCATGATTCATAAGATTTCCATATAAACCAACCAGTGAAAGACCCTTGATTTTCTCACCATGTTTAAGCACAGTGATAAAATGATCCCAAGATTCTGGGAGAGAGTCTAGAAACTTGTTTACAAGTTCCTTATTGCTTTTGTGAACATCTGCCCTTCTTAAGTCATTAATGAGGCAGTTAACCTGGTGTAAGTCTGAGTGAGACTTTCACCTTTATGAGCATAGAAGAACTCATATTCTCTAACCAGAAGGAGTTTCTTGTTCTCCTGCACCTCTTCAGTGCCTTCATATGCAACAGTCAAAGTGTCTAGCATCTCTTTTGCAGATTTACAATTAAGAACTTGATGATAGACATCATTTGGTAGTGCAGAGACTAAGGTTGTTCTTGCTTTAACATCAAGATTAACAAGCCTTTTGTCTTCATCAGACCACTGATTTATAGGTTTTATAATCAGTCTTTCAACAGCAGGAGCTTCATCAGTTGCTTCAGTTACTTGGATAGTTGAGGAAGGAACATAAGGACCTTCAGTAACAGTTTTAAGCATCACATCATCAAGGCTTGACATATAGAGAAGAACTCTACTCTTCCAGAGAGAGAAGTTCTCTCCATCAAATATAGGACACCTTGTGAGTGAACCATTGTTAGAAGAACCATTAGAGGCAGCAACAGAAGTGGCCATTTTGTAGTGTGGGGTAGAAGCAGTTGAAGAGTAAGCAAAACAGATCTTAGATATGGATTATCTAGCCTGCTCTGATACCAGTTGTTGGTCCCGAATGGATACTACAACAACAAATGTTTGTAGAAGGGGGGTTGAATACAAACTTTAGCAAATTAAAATTTTAGAGACACAAGGTTTACTTTTATATAATTCTTATTGACGTTAATCAAGAATTACATGAACTAGATGCGGAAAATCTAAGTTCAATAAAAGGTGGCAACTAATTTTGTCTAACACATAGACAATGCTAATCTTAAACAACTAATGTCTAAGACGTTCAACACATGAACAAGTTTGTTACACTGAAAGTAAAATGCTAACTCTTCTAATTCTCAACTTATGAGATTTCAGTTCTTTTCAACGCATTCGCTTCTTTTGCATGTTTCCATGCATGAGTATATATAAGCAAAGTGTGTCCGAGTTGATGGAGAGAGAAGGAGACAAAGGTACTTGGTTTAATAATATTATAATAGATAAAGTTAGTGGGTGAAAAGGTAAGTTAACTTTATACACAAAGTGTGTAAAGTGAACTTACTTTTCAGTAATGAGTATACCCACTATCTATTATTATATTATTAAATTACTACCTTTATGTCTTGAGAAAATAACCTTATCCTTCCATGCTTGTGCTTTAATCGACACCATGCTTTCTGAAGATTTGACTTTACTAAATATGGAGTTGCCAGCCATACTTAACATCATATCTTCGAGATCTTATTTTCAAGAGTATCTTTCTCCTTTTCCAGGGGATAAAGATCTATCCTTTTTGTATCATTGTAGATACAAAAAGTGCTAAGTACTTTTACAAAAGAAAGATCTAAGGCATAATAAGAACAACACATGTTCTGCCTTTGACTTTAAAGAAAATATTACATAGAAAAGCTATTAATTGAGATATACAATACAGACTCAGTTAACAGACACTGAACTACAAATATAATTTTGCTCAGCTAAGGATAAGTGTGAAAGACTCAGCTGACTAGACTTGCTCAGCTGATCAAATTGTTCAGCTGATAATACAAATCGTAGTAGCAGCTAATAAACTGATTAACTCAACTGTCAGCTGTTCCCAAGGGCTCAGCTAATCATTTGAGTATAGTCAGCTCACAAAGAGAAGATTGGATAGTAGTAAATACCTTATCTGACAGATGGAAGGCATCAGCTGATAACTGTGATTGAGTCAGCTGATCCTTGACTGCTCAGCTGATCTTGAAATCTTCATCAGCTGATAGTTCTAGGCCATCAGCTGATCCAGTGTGATTCCTCAGCTGATGCTCTTTGACTTATCTTTTCTTCTCAGCTGATCTTTCTGAAGCTGGTCCTTTGGCTGATACTCAGTGTTCAGCTGACACTATGATTCGTCAGCTGACATTTCTTACTTAGAAATTCTTTAAGTCTCAGTTAGAAAAACAACACATGTTTTTCATCAATCTAAGTCCAAAACTGAATATATGGTTTTGTTAACATCAAATCCTATTTTACTTAATAGATAGGTTTGATTAAGGTTTGATATTGCTATCTCACCAACAGGACTACAATACTCAAATCTGATAGAGATGGTGAGTGCTTTAGTTCTGGATTTTAAATGACCATCATAAGAGTTATGATGTTATCTCATAATTCATTCCTCCTAGGACACATTGTGAAATGAGTCGCCAAGTGGAGGAATCGGACATTTTAGAAATGGTCCGTCTTTGATGGAGTATATTATGAAAGTGGTGGACTTTTTTCCTAATCGAATACCAACAAAGATGGTTCAGTACACACCTTAGATGATGAGACTAGAAAGAATTTTTTTGCTTGTCCATCTTCAAGTCTGGATTATCCAGCCTGCGTTTAGACATGGGGTGGAGGAACCCGGAATCTAGAGGTGCTGCTGTGTTAGGTATTTTACTAAGGCAAATGAGAGTAAATATACCTTAAACAGAAGAACCTGATGTTGGCACTAGCACACAATCAGAGATGATTGTAACTCAGCATGGCAATGCTGGAGTACCTGACATTAAATTCATTACCTCTCTATAGAATTAGTAGAAGTTGTCATAAGGCCAGAAAGATATAGTTTTATATCTGAGAGAGACAACTTAATGATGGATACATCAATTACTGATAAACCAGAGTGGGCCCAAAGTCCACTAAGAGAATACAGGTAGTGATAGTGAGATGCAATCCATGTGGATACCCAAGTATTGAATTTGGTTAATCCTACACCAAGGTGGCAACGCAAAGGGTGAAATTGGTTCTTTGTAGAAAGAGACCAACATGGATAAATTTGCAAGTTCGAATACCGACTGATAAGAAAAGTTTTAGTGATGATTGACCATTTGGAAGGTATCATAGGGAAACTCTATCTCAATGGTTATGTCGAATAATAAGTTTGTAATAAACTTCAAAAACCGACTAGTAGGAGATGGTTTTACGATAATTGACCATTTGGAAGGTATTATGTAAAACTCTCTACTGGTGGTTATGTCGAAGTTTACTCGGATACTTATTGTGCCTTTTTATGGCTGTAACAATTTGATGTAAAAACTACATTCCTTAATAGGAATTCTATGAGGAAGTGCTGACAACACTTTCGAGGGTCTGTTACATCAAGCGTATCTTTTAAGGTTTACAAACGAAAAGGAGCCCACTGATGGACTTAAATATATGTGCATCTCAAAGTTCAATACTTTCTTAAATTTGAAAATCAATAGTTTGAGTTTTCAACAAACAAGAATGAAACATGAATAAATGTCAGGGCTAGTGGGAGCGTTGTTGTAATTCTATATTTGTACTCACATACAACGTAATGGAGATAATGTTCTGACCTTACTTTAAAAGATAAGTTAAGGAATTATGCATCCATAACGACTATAGAATATACAAAACCATATTAGGGGATCAAGAAATATTGAGATATGTTCTTGGTGCTCTATACAAGAAGAAGCTAGGAGTAAATTATTACTTAAGTGTTGTCTTCTGAATAGAGAGGGATAACTGCCGATTTTAATCGGAGATAACGATCCTACAAAATTTGGTGTTGTTGATCAAAAATTGTTCTTAAAAGCATCGCTAACCCTATTGGGATCTTTTGAGACAATGAGGGTATGATGGCTTTCATATAAGAACTAAAATCCCAAGCATCATTAACCTTATTGGGCTTTTGAGACAATGAAGGTATGATGGCTTGGAGTTTGAGCTTCATTTACCTTATTGGGATCTTCTGAAACAATGAAGGTAAAATGGCTTGAACGAAGGACCATAATCTCTCCAACGCATACTTTAGAAGTGATCGGAAGAGAGGAGATATGGTCACTGGCAGAGAACACACGGATAGCTTTATGGCGGATCCGTTAACTAAGTTGTTGTTACAGGCTAGTGATGATTGTCATACTAGGCCTTGGTGAACAAGGCTTGAGTTTTTTTAAGTTATAAGTTTGATACATATAAACACTTGGGGAACGTTGAAGCAGTATTGTACTTCATACTATATCGATTATTAAATGGGTATTTAATAATGCGCTGAGGGCGGATATTTTCATGAATCCTTACTGTGTTCCATCTTAGCATGTTTAATACTTCCCAGAATGCTTTTTCATTCTAAATGTCCACAGTCGGTCATTCTTCATGGGGAGGAAGTTTGAGATAAGACTGAGGGAAGTAGTTAGTCGCTATCTAATAATGGATTAGATAAAAGAGACGCAACACTTCGCCTGTGCTTGCAATGGTCAAGTGACTGGACGACCCGCACCTGAGATTACTTCATGGTTTCTGTCACGAGTAACTCAGGATGATAATATCATTTCGTCCTTAGACCGGAGATACATGTGTTCCAAAGCATGGTCCAGCTTTGCTTTGATTGCTTTCTAACGCAGTTCGTAACTGGCTGTTATAAGGGGAGCTTTTGGGTAAAGTATGGGGTATGTGGCGGAGCAATGTAGTCAAAGGGATTCGTTGCTCTAGTTTTAGAGAGATATCCATGGGCCCCTCGATGATTGAGAGCTGACGTAAAATGCATGGCCATGCTCAAGCTGCAATGATATTTGATCGATTGCAACTAGATTTTGGGTCACCATCAATCAAGATCGAGAAACATAATCGTGAATGATCTGGAGATTGACATCTAACCATGTCTCGTGTTCACTCGGATATCGTGTAAGAAAGGATGATTAATCACTTATCAATAGGGCCATATCAAACCTATAGGGTTGTGATTTGGTACTTGTCTTGGGATGACATAACTCACGTTGACTTGGGTGGCAGAGATGCTTTGCTAGAGGCCGCTCTCTGTCTGTGTTACTTATCGATATGCTGTGTCATGTGCAAGTGGGAGTTTGTTGGAGTATGCCCACTGACACACGTATATTAGTAATGCTACTGATGATACACGAGCCTATTGGGTCACACGCCAAGGATTGATCCCGACAACCCGCAACAGGAAGAAAGAAATAGATATTCTGGAAACCGTGTTTCCGCGCCGCGTAACCTTTTGGTTTCCATGGCGCGTAAACCGTCTGACAGTAACTTGACTTTTTGGTTATTGATTGGCTCAAGTTATTGACTTTGGTGACATTGGGGAATGGCATGCACGACTTTGTTGCCTAATATATCTGCTGAAGTGGGTGATAAAGTCTTGCAAGATCATTCACATGTATCAAGTATGGAAAAGAGGAATTCTCTCTCTGTTCAAGAACACTTGCATACACTTTAATAAGTGTTCTTGAGTATTCTTGTGAATCTCCAGAAATCATAAGTGTTCTTAGTGATATATTGGATATTGTGGGTTGTTCCAAAGAGTGATTTTAAGTCTTGAAGATCACAACTTGGCATACTAGCATTTGGGTATCAAACAAACTTGGTGTGGACTATCAATAGAGAGTTGCTCTCTTGTGACTTAGAGTTCATCCAAACTTGAAGATTTCAGAAGTTGGAGCATGGTATAATTCCTTATTCCATCTCTTCCTTTTACATGTTGCATTTTGTAGTTATAGAGTTCTTGATCCATTTTGGGTTTCAAGCCTTTTATGCTTCATATTCTTGCGTTATGCTTCCGCTGCTGTGTTCATGGAAACCCAACAGGTCTTTGTGAGACAGGTAGGAGCTTTGGGCTTCATTATTTACGGTAACATCTGGATTTCTCCATTTGGATTAATGATCGTGAGATCGACCTATATAACACTTAAAGTTTGAGTCATAATGATATTTGTTAAACAAGGTCATGTTACAAGTTTATATTCAAATATTCATAAAATTCAAAAGAAGTTTAATTTTATCTAAAGTTGAACGTGCTTCCGATTGAAGTTTAAAGATTTATATAAAGTTTGATTTAACGATGAGTTTTGAAAATTTTAAATTTGTATTAAAAATCTGAATTTCTAATACCCAACTTAGAGATAATAATAACATTGAGTATATCATTGATTTTGGCCTACTTTGATGAGGGAACATGTATTTTATAAGTTGTCAACATTGTTAAACTAGTGTAATACCCGTGCGGTGCTAGGGTACGCTAATAAAACTTCTATATTTACAATTTTTTACATAGTTTTTCTATAAAATATACAAAATTGTATTTCAAGTCTATATTTTTTAGTGTAATATTCATGTGTTGCAGGTGTTTGCTATTGTTAAAAAAAGTTATATATATATATATATATATATATATATATATATATATATATATAGAGAGAGAGAGAGAGAGAGAGAGAGAGGAGTTCAAACGAGAATTGTTTTTCGTATGAGAACTGCGAGAACCAATCTCAACCGTTCCTTGGATATGGAAAGTTCATGGATGGAGAGCGTGGAGATGATCAAGTGTGGCAGGGTGCATGTGAGGAATTCATGGGTGGATACAAATCAAAGGGTTATCGAGGAACCAGTTGAATTGCTTAATCGAAAAGTCACAAAGTTGAGAAAGAAACAGATACCAATGGTTTTGGACAAGTGGAAGCACAGCTTGGGTTCAGACTTAACCTGGGAGACTGAAGCTGACATGATGAGTCGTTATCCTTCTTTATTTGAGCGCGACGAGATTCCGAGGACGGAATCTTCTTAAGGGAGTAGATTTGTAACACCCTCTCAACCGGCCTAGATTAATTAAGTTAATTGAAATTATTAATCTTGAGATTTATATTTGATTATGTAGATTTAATTATTATCTTAATTAATTTATTTATTTATTTGGTTAATTGTTTATATATTTAAATTAGAAAATTTTAATTAAACAATTAGCTTAGTGGAATTATGAGGTGTCCAATATGGACACATAATCACCCTAAACCACTACATCATCACTATTTCATGCAAATTAGAGAGGTGTTAGTGTGTGTGTTTTGTGATTTTCGGCCGAAGAGCAAGAACAAGAAGGAAAATCATATTCAATTCTTCTAACTTGGAATCTTGGTTTGGAATTCTGATATAAACAGATCCATAAGGTTAGAATACTAATTCATAATTGGTAATTGAGGAATTGTATTCGGTTTGTATAATTAGATTGAATTCCGCATGATTCATAAATTGATTTGATGAAATTAGGGTGTTGCATGTTAGATTTTGATGAGAATTTATGTTTATAATATGCTTAAAGTGCTTTCTGGAAAGTATATATGAATGCATGAACATCAATTAGATCAGAATTGAAGTTAAAAGCAAATTGTTTATAAACTTGAATTATTCGGAATTGTGGCTTTGAATTACTCGGAATTTGAGAATTCCGCATGAAATGTAATCGAAATGTGATAAATTCCGTATATATATATATATATATATATATATATATATATATTTATATATATATATATATATATATATATATATATATAGATTTCCGAATGCTAATGCCTTAACACTTTATTCGGAATGGGATTGATCGGAATTAGTGACTATACAGAATTTAAAATGCTCGGATTTGGCCTGTACTCGGAATTATGTATATACTCGGAATTATAATGTTCGGAATCAATTATATTATTCGGAATTGAACAATATCCGGAATTGAGTATATGCCTTTATTCAGAATTTGATTATATTCGGAATTGAGCCTAGGTTCGGAATGTACCTTTGCTCGGATTTGTCCATTGCTCAGGATTTGAACTTTATTCGGTATTAAACCCATTCGGAATTGCCCTAACATCCGGAATTTGGCTTATTTGGATTTGAGAAGGAAATTTGAGTGATATACGGAATTGTTATAAAACCACATGGATTGCCTTTGCTTGTTCGGAATTTCAAGATGGATTCGGAATTTTGATAAATCCGTATGGTATATCCGGAATTGAAAATTTAAGGATTTCCTTATCAACTCAGATTATGATGAACTGATTTTTATATTCATATCAGTGATATATGTGATATGTGTGATATGTGAGTATACATGTGATGTATGAATAAATATGATATTTATTATGAATCAGTGTTGTGAATTAAATACTGACTTGTGTTTACTTAATCTCATGAACTGAGAAGACTCGGTGAGTTAGTTAACTGAGTGTGCTACAGCCTTGCTGACTGTGGTGAGTGGATTTATATCTTCGGATATATATGATATGATATCCTATGTATTACTATGCTCTTGTTTGAACTGTATACATGTTATTTTGGAGATCAGCATGAGACAAGCGGCTGGGCCTGTTGCTTGGGAATTTATAGTATTAGATCTTGAGATACATTTGTTGTATTCAAGGGTGCTAATACTGTTATCCATGTTAGCAGGGCTATCGGTAAACCTTGGTTTTGGCCGACCTTGGTTGTAGGTGGTTACAACACCGCCGGTTCTCCTGGGAATTATGAGCTTTGTGTTTAGGCATGTTGGCCTTGTGTATGTTTAGATATTAATTCCCTCACTTAGCTTTGTGCTAATTCCCCACTAGATTGTTTTGCAGATCCTCTGTGGTGAGTTTTTGGGTAATGATGATTGGGATTATGGACGGACCACTACTCTGATGTCAAAGTTTTTGTTTAGAGCCTGTTTTGTATATAACACTGTAGTGGCAATTTTGTAAAATGTCAATCAACCCAAGTTGTATTTATCTTTTGATTTTAATCTAATTATATGTAATTAGCTTCCGCACGCTATATTATGATAATATAAAAGTACAGTGTTAGAAATTGGTATCAGAGCTCTGGTTTGAGGATTCGCGTGAATGATTTGTGCAATACTTGAACCGAGGCTCTGGTCAGTCCAGTATTCCCAGGGTGGGTAATTAATAGTGTAGCTTTGAGGGTGGTTAGTGTGTTTATACTAACGGATTAAATCTAACGACTGGTGAGATGTTGTGTATAGAACAGAATATGGCTGACAACGTAAACCAGACAACTACCCCTGCGTCCCCCAGAAGAAACAACAATCAGTCCTCTACTGCAGCCAATGAACAACATAACCGAATTGGTACTTCTCACAATGGTGAGTCTGAACAGCAAGAATATGTGCTGCAGTTGGAGGATACTCTACAAACTCTGAGAGACCGATTTCAGCATTTGGAGCAGCAGCAACATCAATCACAATCTTCCCAGCAAACTCAAACCATTCAGATGCCTAGGGAGACCCTTGTATTTACTCAACCCATACCACCGACTGTCTTTACTTCAGTACCATTTAGTACTATGTCTACTTCCTTTGTATCTTTACCGTTTGTTACTATACCACCATGATCACAACCCCAACAACAGCACCAACCTCAACAACAGAATTTCTTTATTCCATGGTATCCTACACAGGGCAGTTTTAAACCGAAAGGACAGTATAAGGATTTCATGGATTGTCAACCTCCGGAGTATTCTGGAAGCTCCGACCCTACTGTTACTTTGAATTGGTTGAGGGAGACGGTGAAGGCTTTAGATGCCTGTAATTGTGAAGAGGTTGATAGAGTGAAGTTTGCAACTCGAAGACTTAAAGGTCAGGTTGCAACATGGTGGGATTCTCTAACTGCTCATTTGTCCAGGGAGGTTGTGAACTCAGTAACTTGGGACCAATTTCAAACCAAGTTTTGTGGGCATTTCTGTAATACTTTTGATTTAGCCAGGGTGAAGCGGGATTTCTTGGATCTGGCACAAGATGATAAAATGTCGGTTAATGAGCTGATTACACAATTCAATGAGAAACTGAGATTTGCTAAACAGTGGGTACCAGATGAGCCATCTGAGATTGATCACTTTGTTCAAGCCCTGTTGCCTGAGTATCGGGGTAACACCCGCATGGCAACATCATTAGTCCAAGCTTTCACTCTAGCTTGAGCTGTTGAGGGAGACGTGAGGGCTCGAGAAAGGATGAACCGTGAGAAAGGGTTGTCACACAAATCTGGCGAAAATCAGAGTGGAAGCAAAGGCAAGTGGCAAAGTAACCAGAACCGGGATGATCAAAATTTCAAAGGTTCGAAGTCAAATCAGAACAGGTCATGGTGTGGAACATGTAAGTCAAGTCATATTGGTCCTTGCACACCACAGACCCAACAGTGTTTGCGTTGTGGTGGAATTGGTCATGAACCATCAGCTTGTCGATTTAAGACTAATGTTTGTTGGAACTATCACGAGGAAGGTCATCGATCAGGAGCATATACAAAATCGAGATCAACAGGGACGGGGCAGGGGGTAGAAAATGTCAGGGGATCATCTTCTACAGGACAGAAGCGAAAGGCTGCACCTTCTGCGGAAGGGAGGGCCTTCAAAATGATTGTTACAGAGGCTGCTGAGAACAGTGATGTTATCACGGGTATGTTTTTGATAAACTCTGTGCCTGCCCGTGTATTATTTGACTCTGGTGCAAATAGATCGTTTATATCTGTATCCTTATGTGATAAATTGAAATTGCCTGCTTCTGTAATTGCTTCTCCTTTAGAAGTAGAAATAGCAGATGGTAAGATAGTGCATGTAACTTCTTCTGTGATTGGGGTGTCAATAGATATTGATGGTACTAGCTTCCCTGTAGACTGTTTGCTGATGCCTGTACCAGGGTTTGACTTAGTACTAGGCATGGATTCGTTAAGTCACCATAGAGCTAGTATCCAGTGCCACAAGAAACTGATTACTATTCCTTTGGCTGACGGGTCGCATGTTGTGGCTCGTGGGGATAGATCTCGATCTTCTTTTCCAATCATCTCGTATATAAAGGCTAGAAAATCTTTAGCCAAAGGGTGTACATCTTTTCTGGCTTACGCTATTGATGTGAAAAAGGAGAAGCGACCTGTTACCGATGTTCGTGTTGTCTCCGAATATCCAGAGGTGTTTCCAGATGATCTGCCAGGGTTACCACCTGTACGAAATGTTGAATACAAGATAGAGTTGATACCTGGTACTACTCCTATCGCGAAAGCTCCGTATCGTTTGGCTCCATCCGAGATCCGAGAGATGATGACTCAGATCCAGGAACTATTAGACAAGGGGTTTATACGTCCGAGTTCCTCACCTTGGGGTGCGCCTGTGTTGTTTGTTAAAAAGAAAGATGGAACTCTCCGTATGTGCATTGATTATCGGGATTTGAATAAGAGGACCATCAAGAACAAATATCCGTTGCCCATGATTGACGATTTGTTTGATCAGTTGCAAGGGGCTTCTTACTTTTCAAAGATTGATTTAAGATCTGGTTATCATCAGGTCAGGGTAGCAGAGGAGGATATACCTAAAACTGCTTTCCGTACTCGATATGGTCATTACGAATTCCTAGTGATGTCGTTTGGTTTAACGAATGCTCCTGCAGTGTTTATGGATCTGATGAACCTCATCTGCCGACCGTTCTTAGACAAGTTTGTTATTGTGTTTATTGATGACATCTTGGTGTATTCGAAGACAGAGGATGAGCATGATCAACATTTGAGATAGGTTTTGGAAATTCTTAAGTAACATAAATTATATGCCAAGTTCTCGAAATGTGAATTCTGGTTGCGTGAAGTTCAATTTCTGGGGCATGTAATTTGTCAAGATGGTATCAAAGTGGATCCGTCCAAAATTGAAGCAGTAATGAATTGGAGTGCTCCGAAAAACACCAACCGAGACAAAGAGTTTTCTTGGATTGGTGGGTTATTATCGCAGGTTTATTAAAGATTTTTCTAAGCTTGCCGTTCCGTTGACCAAGTTGACTCGAAAAGATGTTCCTTATCAGTGGGGTTCAGCTCAAGAGAATGCTTTTCAAACTCTGAAGCAATTGTTGTGCCAAGCTCCTGTCCTCTCGTTGCCTGAGGGTTCAGAGAATTTCGTTGTATACTGCGATGCTTCTCACGCCGGGTTAGGTTGTTTTTTGATGCAGAGGGGTAAAGTGATTGTGTATGCTTCGAGACAGTTGAAACCTAACGAAAGAAATTACCCAACTCATGATTTGGAGTTAGCAGCAGTGGTATTTGCTTTGAAGTTATGGAGACATTATCTGTATGGAACCAAGTGTACGATCTGCACTGATCACAAGAGTCTTCAGTATGTGTTTACTCAGAAAGAGTTGAATATGAGACAACGCCGTTGGTTGGAATTGATCAAAGATTACGATTGTGAAATCCAGTATCATCCGGGTAAAGCTAATGTGGTTGCAGATGCACTGAGTCGAAAGGGATCCTCGGAAACTGTGAAATTTATGCGATTGGAGATCAAGTCTGATTTAGTGGATCAACTGTTGGCTGCTCTACTTGAAGCCTTGAAAGATGAAAATCTGAAGGATGAATTAATGACGAAACGACAACATGAGTTAACTATTGACTCGCATGGTTTGAAGGTTTATCATACACGCGTTTGGGTACCGAAATTTGGTAATTTAAGGGAGTTAATTTTAAATGAGGCTCACAAGTCCAGATTGTCAATACATCCGGGCAACACTAAAATGTACCATGATTTGAAGACTCGTTATTGGTGGCCGACAATGAAAATGGATATCACTCGATTTGTTGAAACTTGTCACATCTGTGCACAAGTTAAAGCTGAACATCAGAAGCCGTACGGATCTTTGAAACAGCTAGAAATACCTGAGTGGAAGTGGTATCATATTACGATGGATTTTGTAACTAAACTTCTGCGAACTCAGAGAGGTCATGATATGATTTAGGTTATAGTTGACAGGTTAACCAAGAGTGCTCACTTTCTTGCTAAAACTGCTTCATTGAGTAAGTTAGCACAATTGTACATTGATGAGATAGTATCTAGACATGGAGTTCCTTTATCCATTGTCTCAGATCGGGATTCGAGGTTTGTGTCCAACTTCTGGAACAGACTGCAACATGAATTGGTCTAGGGTAAATTTAAGTACAGCTTACCACCCACAGACAGATGGTCAGTCAGAAAGAACCATTCAAACTTTGGAAGATATGCTTTGGGCATGTGTATTAGAGTTTGGAGGTTCGTGGGATTCGCATTTGCCTTTGGTTGAATTTGCCTATAACAATTCCTATCACTCCAGTATCGGTATGCCTCCGTATGAAATGTTATATGGTCGTCCTTGTAGAACTCCGACTTGTTGGTTAGAGGCTGGGGAAAAACAATTTGCAGGGCCTGATATAGTACAGATGACAACTGACAAGGTAGCAATAGCCCGAGAAAAGTTGAAAGCTGCGAGAGATCGACAGAAAATGTACGCTGATCCGCGTCGTCGACCATTATCGTTTGTTGAGGGAGAGAAAGTTTATCTGAAGGTATCTCCGTGGAAGGGCGTCATTCGTTTTGGTAAACGCGGGAGGTTGACTCCCCGTTACATTGGTCCTTTCAGAATCAGACGGGTAGTAAATGATAAGACAGTTGCTTTGGATCATCCTGATGAGTTAGCGGGTATTCACGACACTTTTAATGTGTGATATCTGCGTAAGTGCAACGTAGAGGACCAGACACAGGTTCTTCCGATACAAGACCTTCGCGTAGATACAAATCAAAGGCTTATCGAGGAAGCAGTTGAACTGCTTGATCGAAAAGTCACAAAGTTGAGAAAGAAACAGATACCAATGGTTTTGGTCAAGTGGAAGCACAGCTTGGGTTCAGACTTAACCTGGGAGACTAAAGCTGACATGATGAGTCGTTATCCTTCTTTATTTGAGCGCGACGAGATTCCGAGAACGGAATCTTCTTAAGGGGGTAGATTTGTAACACCCTCTCAACCGGCCTAGATTAATTAAGGTAATTGGAATTATTAATCTTGAGATTTATATTTGATTATGTAGATTTAATTATTATCTTAATTAATTAATTAATTAATTTGGTTAATTATTTATTTATTTAAATTAGAAAAATTTAATTAATTAAACAATTAGCTTAGTGGAATTATGAGGTGCCCAATATGGACACATAATCACCCTAAACCACTACATCATCACAATTTCATGCAAATTAGAGAGGTGTTAGTGTGTGTGTTTTGTGATTTTCGGCAGAAGAGCAAGAACAAGAAGGAAAATCATCTTCAATTCTTCTAACTTGGAATCTTGGTTTGGAATTCTGATATAAACCGATCCATAAGGTTAGAATACTAATTCATAATTGTTAATTGAGAAATTGTATTTGGTTTGTATAATTAGATTGAATTCCGCATGATTCATAAATTGATTTGATGAAATTAGGGTGTTGCATGTTAGATTTTGATAAGAATTTATGTTTATAATATGCTTAAAGTGCTTTCTGGAAAGTATATATGAATGCATGAACATTAATTAGATCAGAATTGAAGTTAGAAGCAAATTGTTTATAAACTTGAATTATTCGGAATTGTGGCTTTGAATTACTCGGAATTTGAGAATTCCGCATGAAATGTAATCGGAATGTGATAAATTCCGTATATATATATATATATATATATGGATTTCCGAATGCTAATGCCTTAACACTTTATTCGGAATGGGATTGATCGGAATTAGTTACTATACGGAATTTAAAATGCTCGGATTTGGCCTGTACTCGGAATTTTGTATATACTCGGAATTATAATGTTCGGAATCAATTATATTATTCGGAATTGAACAATAGCCGGAATTGAGTGTATGCCTTTATTCGGAATTTGATTATATTCGGAATTGAGCCTATGTTGGGAATGTACCTT
Organism: Pulicaria dysenterica; assembly: GCA_947179395.2. NCBI lineage: Eukaryota > Viridiplantae > Streptophyta > Magnoliopsida > Asterales > Asteraceae > Pulicaria > Pulicaria dysenterica. The sequence goes on along the minus strand of OX359290.1, from coordinate 75,035,170 downwards.
TGCTCGGATTTGTCTATTGCTAAGGATTTGAACTTTATTCGGTATTAAACCCATTCGGAATTGCCCTAACATCTGGAATTTGGCTTATTCAGATTTGAGAAGGAAATTTGAGTGATATCCGGAATTGTTATAAAACCACATGGATTGCCTTTGCTTGTTCGGAATTTCAAGATGGATTCGGAATTTTGATAAATCCGTATGGTATATCCGGAATTGAAAATTTAAGGATTTCCTTATCAACTCAGATTATGATGAACTGATTTTTATATTCATATCAGTGATATATGTGATATGTGAGTATACATGTGATGTATGAATAAATATGATATTTATTATGAATCAGTGTTGTGAATTAAATACTGACTTGTGTTTACTTAATCTCATGAACTGAGAAGACTCGGTGAGTTAGTTAACTGAGTGTGCTACAGCCTTGCTGACTGTGGTGAGTGGATTTATATCTTCGGATATATATGATATGATATCCTATGTATTACTATGCTCTTGTTTGAACTGTATACATGTTATTTTGGAGATCAGCATGAGACGAGCGGCTGGGCCTGTTGCTTGGGAATTTATAGTATTAGATCTTGAGATACATTTGTTGTATTCAAGGGTGCTAATACTGTTATCCATGTTAGCAGGGCTATCGGTAAACCTTGGTTTTGGCCGACCTTGGTTGTAGGTGGTTGCAACACCGCCGGTTCTCCTGGGAATTATGAGCTTTGTGTTTAGGCATGTTGGCCTTGTGTATGTTTAGATATTAATTCCCTCACTTAGCTTTGTGCTAATTCCCCACTAGATTGTTTTGCAGATCCTCTGTGGTGAGTTTTGGGTAATGATGACTGGGATTATGGACGGACCACTACTCTGATGTCAAAGTTTTTGTTTAGAGCATGTTTTGTATATAACACTGTAGTGGCAATTTTGTAAAATGACAATCAACCCACGGTGTATTTATCTTTTGTTTTTAATCTAATTATATGTAATTAGCTTCCGTACGCTATTTTATGATAATATAAAAGTACAGTGTTACACTTTCTACCAGCTATTCGTCATTTTTCTGAGACACAATTACACATAGAGGTTGCAATCATGTCATGTATGTGATGGCGGGTCAGGGGTTCACATGTTGACGTGTCGGAATCACTGTATCCGAACCCAAATTGTTTATTTATTCGTGCAGGATTCAAAACAATAACTCATATATATATATATATATATATATATATATATATATATATATATATATATATATATGTGTGTGTGTGTGTGTGTGTGTGTGTGTGTGTGTGTGTGTGTGTGTGTAATCCGCGTAACCCATCGTGTTAGCGTGATGGCGAGTTATTTGTAGGTTGGTAGGTTATTAGATGGTTGGTGAGTTGTAAACGGGTCAACATGTTGCAAGGTCAACCCCAAAAAGTTATAATTTTTAACTTCATGATCTTTTTTGTTTAAATTTTCACATATTAAAACTATCAGGAATGTGGATTGTATGAGTTTGAATGATAATTACATCAAAACTTGGTTTTTTTATGAAAATGATAAACTCTTTATAAATATTAAATAGGTTCGAGTGTTGACTCGTGAAATTTATGTATGACACTAACCCAACCCAAGTATTATACATGTCACACAAATTAAACCAAACCTAACCAGTTTATTATACGTGTCGACGCAAACCCGTTTATATTTGTATTTGGTCCATGTCGTGTCGATAATTGACACCCTTATTTACATGTGATCAATTGGTCATTATTTTTTACCACATCAGCACTTTGCTGGTAAATTAAAATTGGAACTGGCACAATTCGCAGAATTAGAAGCTTTTGCACAGTTTGCTTCTGATCTCGATAAAGCTACTCAGAATCAATTGGCAAGAGGTCAACGATTACATGAAAAAACGGATGGTATAAATTTAGGAAGACTTTTCCCCCCGGATCTCTTACAGGAAAGTGATAATCTACAACTTCGAGTTGTCAATTATATCCTTTATTACGACCCAATTCTTGAAATTTGGGACACAAGTATCCACGGGGTAGAACCTCCTCAGGGAATATAAGGTTTTCATGAGGCTGATCTTGAGCCGCCATCCAAGCACGAATACCTTCGTTTAATAGAATATTTTGGTGTAGAAAGTCTCAAATTCAGGAGGCCGATACTACTGGAAGAATTCCTCTTTGGATAATAGGTATTGTAGCTGATATTCTTGTGATCGGTTTAGTAGGCGTTTTCTTTTATGGTTCATATTCCGGACGAAAGCGGCGGATTGCTAATCCGTTGTACGAGTTATTCGTACCGAGGGTTCGAATCCCTCTCTTTCCCCTTTAACATATTTTTTACTAGTCTCATTCGACTTTTAAAATTGAATTATTGAATTTAGGTGTATTTTTTCTTAAGTTCGACTAAAAAAAGACTCAATTTTTAGGCAAAAGTTTACAATCCTTTGAGGGATTTTATTACATGTAAATAAAGTATAGAATGAGGAAAAGAAAGGTCTTTTAGGTTCTTTTTTTATCATTTAATGAGCATCTTGTATTTCATAAAAATTGGGAGCAATATAATCCTTACGTATAGGCCATCCTATCCAACTTTCAGGCATTAAGATACGTTTCAAACGTGGATGATTATCATAAGAAATTAGAAAGATTTTTTATAGTTCTAAAAGTAATAATTTATTAAAGTCATTTTCATTTCGTAAAATCCACTACAAGAATGAAAGAAACAATATTTTGAAAAAAAGAGATATATATATATATATATATATATATATACAGAGAGAGAGAGAGAGAGAGAGAGAGGGAAGTTCCATCGAGAACCAAAAAAAATGCGAGAACTGCGAGAACCGATACTAAACCGTAAAATATCTACCAAACACCAAGATATTAAATTATGAAAATTATACAAAATATGCTCTTTAACATGACATTCATATTACTATATTTTTTTCAACAAAAAAATTTCGTTTTTGCCGGGTTTTTTTTCTATCACTATAAGGTATGTTACATATATGTAATCAGTACTTAACATATTTGTAAATCAGTACTATAAGGTATGTTACATATATGTAACGAATTTTTTTTATTGAAAAAAATATAGCAATATGAAAGTCATATTAAAAAGCATATTTTTGTCGTTAATTTGGTATAATTTTCATAATTTAATATCTTTCCGTTTGGTAGATATTTTAGTTTTAAAAAGATGGGGATCAGTTCTCGCATTTTTTTTTGTTCTCAATGGAACCCTCCCCTATATATATATATATATATATATATATATATATATATATATATATATATATATATATAGGGGGAGGGTTCATGCGATAACCGTTGTTAGTGCGACAACCGCGAGAACCAATCTCGGCCGTTCCATGAATATGGGAAGTTTCATGGATGGTGAGCGTGGAGGGATAGAGTGTGGCAGGCTGCATGTGAGGAATTCATGGGTGGGCAATGATATTGAAGAAGGGGGAATTGGACGGCTCAGATTGGTTCTCGCACTAAAAATGGTTCTCGCATGAACTTTTCCTATATATATATATATATATATATATATATATATGAAGAAATTTATTTGAGAATCATTCTTAGTGCGAGAACCGCGAGAACCAATCTGAGTCATCCAATTCCCTCTCCTTCAATGTCATTGTCCACCCATGAATTCCTTACATGCACCCTGTCACACTCTATCCCTCCACGCTCACTATCCATGAAACTTCACATATCAAGAAACGGTTGAGATTGGTTTTCGCGGTTCTCGCACTAACAATGGTTCTCGAATGAACCTTCCCCTATATGTGTGTGTGTGTATTTAATTGTTCCGAACCCGATTAATACGAAGCTTAATAGGATCGGATTCCCGATAATGTTTATTATAAAAAAAATTAATTAATCTGAAACTTGATCAGGTTAACCTGATTAATACCCCTAATGAACTTGCACAGTTACAACATAACTGAAATTTTACTAACTTTATTTTGTGTTTAGGTGTTTTCTTATTCCGCTAAATTTGAAACAGTCGAAACACAATCTTTCTCATCAACAATATGTTGATTACGTAAAAGATAAAAGTTCTCTTCACTAAACTATCTAAAAAAGCGAACATTAAAATAAGGGTATATGAAGTCCATAAAACTCTCAATTAATTTAATTTTGCGAGTCTTATTTCATGACAAAAGATAAGGTATATAACTAAAATGAAAATAAGAAACTGAAAAAGAACTGAAATATAATATACTAGACTAAATACCCGTGTGATTAACGGGTTAGTTTAAAAAATAATAAATATTAAACAACAATAAAAATGTAGAACATCAACACTCTAACCAGCGGTGGAAACATCGACGCGAGCGAGAGGTCATACTTGACGGCAGAAACATGGTAGCATGATACGAATAGACGTGATTTTTTTTATATAAATCATCAATCATTATTTTTACAATTAAGGGTAATAAAGTTAAATGTTATTGGTTATAATTAAAAAGAAATTTAAATGTTTTTAAAATATTTTAGAATGATAAAACTAAAAATTTGGTTAAATATAATATATTGAAATATTATAAAGGGTAAATATGATATTTATAAATTAAGGTGGATAAATACGATTTTATATGATTTAATAAGAGTATATATAAAATTATCTTTAATAAATTTGACTATAGTGATTTTAAGTTAATGAATGGTTAATAAATTATCTTTAATAAATTTGCATTTAGGCTTGAATGAATCCAACATCTACGGATTTTGCATTTTGGGCTTGAATGAACCCAGCTCAAAATGCAAACTACGGATTTTGCATTTTTGATTTGAATGAACCCAGCTCAAAATGCAAACTTTTCATTTAAAAAAAAGTTTCAGAAATATATCAACTCCGGTCTTGTTTGAAAGAGGACAAAAAACTGAAACTAATTATATAATTTTTTTGTTAAAATTCTTAAAAACGAACGAGTTATAATCATTTAAATTAAGTGGGGTTTTTTTTTTAAATTTGGAGGGGACGCTGGTGTATCAACGAGATTTTTTTTTAATTTTCCTTTTTTGCCCCTAAACAATGTGTCACGTGTCATCACCAGGGGGTTATTTAGGTTCTATGTTTAAGGGATGTTCTTTGTTTAACCACACCCTATATATATATATATATATATATATATATATATATATATATATATATATATATATATATATATATATATATATATATATTCTCAATTAATTTCTCATTCTCATTTGAACATTCCCCTATATATATATATATATATATATATATATATATATATATATATATATATATATATATATATATATATATATATATATATATATATATATATATATATGGGAAGGTTCAAATGAGAATGAGAAATTAATATGTTTAAGGGATGTTCTTTGTTTAACCACACCCTATATATATATATATATATATATATATATATAAAACAAAAAGAATAATAATGAAGGCAAGAAAATGAATTCTTAAAATAGTACTTTAAAATATTAACAAAAATCTTCACAAAAAGATAAAAAAAAGCAATAAAAATAAAAAAGAGAATTCCTAAGATGTTTGATAATATTTATTTAACTAATAATTAAAAAAAATTAAGAACATAAGAAATAACACAAAAATATATGAAAAAAAAGTATAAAGGAAACTAAAAAAAGAAAAAAAAAATTTAAGAAATATATATTATAAAAAAAGAGTTAATTACTAAAATGGTTCTTGTGGTTTGTAAAATGACTAAAATGGTCCATGTGTAGTGCAAAAAGACATAAGTAACCCTCCTCTAAAAGGGAGGTTAACGGATGCAATAGACGGAAGTTAGAATTAAGTACTGAATGTAGGACTTATTTGCTACAGTAGTGTCTATTCACGTACTTTTTTTAAGTCTAAGGATCAAATCAGTGACTTTTGACAAACGACATTAATTATTTCAATAATTAACTCTAATACTTTTAATTAAAATTAGAGCATTATCGCACTTACAGAGTTAGGATTTTAAGGTCTAACCTTTAACAACATATTTATGTAGTTTATATCTTTCAAGTTTTACTGTGCATGCTTCAGGGCCGGTACAAAGAGTTTTGATGTCCTGTGCGAAGCAGCCAACTAATGCCCCTATGTACGAAATTTACTACACACAAACGAGACATGTAAGTGAATAAATTCATAATTTTATAAAACTCTAATCAGATTCAAATTCAGATTGATTTCATCAAAACACTAAGATTAGATTTCAATAAATCATTCAGATTCATCAAAAATACTAAGATCAGATTTTTATAATGTTATAAATAAAACACTAATCAGAAACCAGATTTCAATAAAGCCTTAAAAGAACATAATGAGAAACATTAGTATTATTATAGATTAAAATATATTTTATAATTTTATAAGAACACTAACATAAATCAGATTTATATTTAAGCCTTAAAGGAACACAATAAAAAATCTTAATATATTACAAATGGGAGACTCAATCTTAGTCATTTATTTTGTAAGTGGAATTCATATGGATGGAGAGGGTGGGACGATAGAGTGTGGCAGAGTGCATGTGATGAATTCATGGGTGGGCAAATGATATTGAAAGTGGGGGAATTGGACGGCTAGGATTGAGTATCTCATTCTCAATTAAATTAAGGTTCTCATTTGAACCTCTCACTATATATATATATATATATATATATATATATATATATATTGAGAATGGGAGACTAAATCTCTTGTAAGTGTAATTCATTGATGGAAAGCGTCGGGGAATCGAATGTGGTAGGGTGTATGTGAGAAATTCATGGGTAGGCAATGACATTGAAAGAGTGGAAATTGGACGGCTGGGATTAAGTCTCCCATTCTAAAAAATATTTAAGTTCACATTTGAACCTCCCACTATATAGGGTGAGGTTCAACAAAGATCCCCCCTTAAACATAGATACCAAAGACCCAATCTCAGCCACTCATTTAAAAGGGCAAAATAGGAATTAAACCAATTTGAGAAAAAACCCACGCACATCCTACAGCTCCATCCAAATTAATTTTTTTTTAGTTTTTTTTATACTTAAATCTTTAAATGATCATAACTATTTCAATTTTTTGAGTTTGAGCAAAAAAAATTATACTAATCTTCTCATTTTTTAATGCTCTTTCAAACGAGACCACTCCTATATTTCTCGAATTTTTTTTTTTTTGACAAAAATGATATAAATGACGAAAATAATCATTTTTGGCTGTTGGAAAAGAGTAACACCTACCAGTTTAATCATTTTCGTCCATCACCTTCATACTCATAACACCTAACAGTTTTAATCATTTTCGGACCCCTGTTCACCTTTTTTTATTTACGAAAATGATGAAAATGGCTAATATTTATCATTTTCGTCACCTGCTTTTACGTGTCATACAGGGGGCCACGAAAATGACGAATTTTTATCATTTTCGTCACCTGCTTTTACGTGACATACAGGGGGCACGAAAATGATGAAAATGACGATTTTATCATCATTTTCGTGCCCCCTGTATGTCATGTAAAAGCAGGTGACGAAAATAATAAAATTTTGTCATTTTTATCATTTTCGTGCCCCCATGTATGTCACGTAAAAGCAGGTGACGAAAATGATAAAAATTCGTCATTTTCATCATTTTCGTGCCCCCTTGTATGACATGTAATAGCAGGTGACGAAAATGATAAAAATTCGTCATTTTTATCATTTTCGTGCCCCCATGTACGTCACGTAAAAGTAGGTGACGAAAATGATAAAAATTCGTCATTTTCGTGCCCCCTTGTATGTCATGTAATAGTAGGTGACGAAAATGATAAAAATTCGTCCTTTTTATCATTTTCGTGCCCCCCTGTATGTCACGTAAAAACAGGTGACGAAAATGATAAAATACGTCATTTTCATCATTTTCGTGCCCCCCTTGTATGTCATGTAATAGCAGGTGACGAAAATGATAAAAATTCGTCATTTTTATCATTTTCGTGCCCCCCTGTATGTCACGTAAAAACAGGTGACGTAAATGATTAAAATTCGTCATTTTCATCATTTTCGTGCCCCCCTGTGTGTTACTTAAAAGCAGGTGACGAAAATGATAAAAATTCGTCATTTTCATCATTTTCGCGCCCACTTGTATGTCATGTAATAGCAGGTGACGAAAATGATAAAAATTTGTCATTTTTATCATTTTCGTGCCCCCTGTATGTCACGTAAAAACAGGTGACGAAAATGATAAAATTTCGTCATTTTTATCATTTTCGTGCCCCCCTTGTATGTCACGTAAAAACAGGTGACGAAAATGATAAAAATTCGTCATTTTCATCATTTCGTGCCCCTTGTATGTCACGTAAAAACAGGTGACGAAAATGATACAAATTGGTCATTTTTATCATTTTCATGCCCCCCCTGTGTGTCACGTAAAAGCAGGTGACGAAAATGATAAAAATTCGTCATTTTTATCATTTTCGTGCTCCCCTGTATGTCACGTAAAAACAGGTGACGAAAATGATAAAAATTCGTCATTTTTATCATTTTCGTGCTCCCCTGTATGTCACGTAAAAACAGGTGACGAAAATGATAAAAATTCGTCATTTTTATCATTTTAATTTTTATCATTTTCGTGCCCCGCCCCCCCCCCCCCCCCCCTCCATGTCACGTAAAAGCAGGTGACGAAAATGATAAAAATTCGTCATTTTCATCATTTTCGTAAAAAAAAAGGTGAACAGGGTCCGAAAATGATGAAAACTGTTAGGTGTTATGGGTATGAAGGTGATGGACGAAAATGATTAAACTGGTAGGTGTTACTCTCTTCCAACTGCCGAAAATGATTATTTTCGTCATTTATATCATTTTCGTCAAAAAATTTTTTTCCAGAAATATAGGAAGAGTGGTCTCGTTTGAAAGAGCATTAAAAAATAAGAAGATTGGTATAATTTTTTTGCTCAAACTCAAAAAACTGAAATAGTTATGATCATTTAAAGATTTAAGGGGTAAAAAAAAACTGAATTTGGATGGAGATGTAGGATGCGCGTGGGTTTTCAAAAGTTTGATTCAATTCCTATTTTACTATAATACCCTTCCTTCTATAATTAAATCTTATGATTATTTACTTAATTACAATCATGCAATTATAGATCTTAACCGTTGATTTGATTAATCTAATGGCTAAGATTGGGACTTTGAGATCTTTGTTTAAGGAGAGATCTATATTGATCCATTATATATATATATATATATATATATATATATATATATATATATATATATATATATATTTGTATTGATTAAAATAAGTTTCCGATATGGTATGTAATCAAATTTTTAAATATTATAATTATTTACTTCAAATAAATCTTCTAATCTAATATATATATATATGACTAATTTGAAAAAAATATTAGATAATCTAGACCCTTCGTTTTATAAAATTTTTAATCTTAGCCGTTAATTTCTTTAATTCTAAAATTTTGATTTTGACTTTTTAAAGTCAAAATAATGTGAATTAGATGAAGATAACCCTCAATTAAATCAATAATAAATATCAAAAAATTATTTATTAATTTGTATAGATAATCTGGTATAGGAAAGCATCAAACTTAGCGAATTAAGTTGACATTTAAATAGAAAATAAATTTACATCTTTAGTAAAAAGTGTTACGAAAATTATTGGGATTTTATGAATTAAGATTCTTATAAATTATCATTAATAATATATATATTCTCGAAGAGCTTGCTTCATTTACGGTCGGAAAGCATGATTACTTATCTTCTAATCTAAAATGTCCATTTATAAAAAAGAGTTAATTACATTTTTAGTCTATGTGGTTTACACAAAATTACAAATTTGCTCCTTAGGCTTCATTAATTACGGATTTAGTCCTTGTACATTACCATTTGTTTCAATGTTGGTCACTGACCCACTTAAAAAGACTAAAATACCCCTTATCCCTTAATTTATTATTTTGTTTTTAAGTTTTATTCACTTAATTAATAATTATTTTTAAAAAGTTTAATTAATTCAAATAATAATTAAATTTAAATAAAAAATATATACACACTCTCTTACACACACTCACAACACATACTCTCTATCTCTCCCTCCTCTCCACCGTGGGCTGCTCCACCGCCATCACCACCATCCAACGCCACCTACAGCCACCACCCACTGGCACCATCTACAACCACCACCCACACACTCCCCCTCTCTCTCTCTATATATATCGTCTCTCTATCTGTCCCCCTCCTCTCTCTCTCTCTCACTCTATTGTAACACCATCTACAGCCACCACCCAAGAACTTGCTTTTCCGGCCACACCACCACACTACCACCAGACCGATTCAAAACCTCACCATCTCCAGCCACCGCCATCCTTTCTTTCTTCCCTCTGATTCCCTACCCATCCTCGTCAGTGCCTACATCCATCACCACTATCGACTCCAATCACCACCTCGTCTTCTCCGATCATTGTCTCCAACCTAGCCAACGTCTACCACTACCGCAAGGGTATTCCAGATCTCGACAAACGATTAGGGTTCTGATCTATCATGGACATCAACTTTATTCCAGATCTCGTCAAACGATTAGGGTTTCTGATATATTCATGGACATCAACTATATTCCAGATCTCGACAAACGATTAGGATGTATGTGCCCTTTGATTTATGCATGCGATTTGACAAAGTCGTGAATGGTGGTGATGCGGCGGTCCAGATCTCGACAAACGATTATGTGCCCTAGATCTAGTGGAACAACACCGCCGCCGCAGAAAACCCTAATCTCGTTTTGTAACACGGCCACCATCTGCCGTAGAAAACCCTAATCTCGTTTTGGTTCTGGGTTCGCATCACCACATGGGCCTCCGGTGTCTGTCTCCTTCCCGTCGATTCGATTTCAGGGTTTCGTAGATGGTAGTTTAACGACAGATCTATTATGACAGTGGTGGTTGCAGATCTACTATGGGGGCGGCGGTGGCAGATCTAGACTGAGAAGAAAAAGAAGAGAGAGCGGCGCCGGTAGTGGCAGCTCTACATGGCGGCGGTGGTTGCAGGGAGGTGGCGGAGGTATGGTGGAGATGGTGGCGGTGCAACGTATTAGAGAGAGAGAGGGGGGGGGGGGGGGGGAGGTGAGTGGATTAGAAAGTAGGTGGGAGGGTTATTATTATCATTAATGTAAAAATTATTCATTTATTGTTAGTTAATTATATACTAATAATAGTTAAATAAATTAAACTTAAAAATAAAAGAATAAATTAAAGGCAGAAGGACTTTTTAGTCTTTTTAAATGGATTTGGAATAACATTGAAACAAATGGTAATGCATAAGGACTAAATCCGTAATTAATGAAGCCTAAGGACCAAATGTGCAATTTCGTGTAAACTACAACGACCAAAAATGTAATTAACTCTATAAAAAATTATTAAAAGATTTGGACCCTACTTTAATTCTAAAATTTTGATTTTTAAAGTTTATAATGTGACTTAGATAAAGATAACAATTAATTAAATTAATGATGATATCAAAAAATTATAAATAATTAAATAATCGTAAATATAAAAAAATTTCAATAAATTATAAACTATTCCAAAATCGTACTTCTTTTTTTATCATATTTCATATATATATTAATAATGAATATTTTTGAATTTAGTAATAACTTTCTACCTTTTAGCTGAGTTGAAAAATAAATTTGATATATATCATTCTTAAACTTTAAGATATATCATTCTTAAACTTTAAGATAATGTGTTTGTCAATCTAATTTATAAATAACATATTTATCTTTTATAACGTTTCAAATTATTATATTTAACTAATTTTTTAATTTTATCATTTTAAAATATTTTATAATTATTTTAAATTCTTTTTTATTATAACAATAAACATTTGACCTTGTTGCTTATAATTGTAAATATAATAATCGATAACATATACAAGAAATTTAATCACGTCATTTGGTATCATGATACTACATTTCTTCAATCATGTCTGATCTCTCCTTTCGCGGTGCTTCCATCGCTGGTCTTGGAATTTACGCCATTTGTCGTCATTTTTTTAACTCTCATTTTTTCGCGTTTTATAAGTAGTATTTAATATCATTTATTAATGTTTAATATTTATTATTTTTCTAAATTATCTCATGTGTTACACGGGCATTTAAACTAGTTAAAGAAATACTACAGGCCGGTATGGAAATTAACTAATCTATCAATTTGTAAAGTGAATTAGCAATATATCATGAGATTATAAGGGTTATTTTTGTCATTTTATAATTAAAACATGAGATATTTAAATCTCAAGAGATTTTTAAATCTCATGAGATATTGATATGTGTGAAACCAATTTTATAATAAAATTTTTCCTCATCCTTCTTTTTTTTACCGGCAAATTAATGGACACACTTCTTCGCCTCTCCAGTGTGGGTTCGAGTTGCTTGGTGGCGGGTTTTCAACCACCCCTCATTATTTGGCTTTAACCATGGTTCGAGTCTCACACCTTCACTCCATGGAGGAAACCCCTAACTCACTACATGCAGCAGGATTTGATCCCCCAACCTCTTGTAAGGAAGAAGAGCGCATTACCAAATGGGCTAACCCTAAACCCTAAACCCTTTCCCTCACCCTTCTCACTCTTATTACTGTGGATATTCTCCCCTCCACCATGAAATCTCTCTATCTCTCTCCAGTGGCGGACCCAGGATTTCTCGGGACCGGTAGCAACATATAATGCGAAAATAAAATTAAATAAAAGTGAGGGTGTGGTTCGGGTTTTTTCTCGGGTTTCCGGTTAATCGGGTCGGATTAACGAGATTTCGACTGTTATTATGGTATTTTAGAGCCAAAATTTAAAACAAAACACAATTTATATGAAGTAATGTTAACTAAAACTTGATTTTAAATGTATAAATTGAAAGATTAAACTATTTTTTATCATTTTTTTTAGAAAATTTCATTTTTCCTTTGATTTTGGTGGCATCACGGGTGCACCCTGAAAATTTACTGGTGGCAACGTATCAAAAAGTCGAAAATTAACACTGCAAACCGCCAAAGGACTTGTGGCGCTTGACCCCCCCCCCCCCCCCCACAAAGGGTAGGTCTGCCACTGTCTCTCTCTTTAACTTTCTTTCTCTAATCTTCATTTCTTATTTTTAGGTTATAATTTATAAATGTTAATGTTGTAAAAAAAGTAATCCAACTTATTACTTTACTTTTTAATATTAGTTATAGATATTTAAATTATTTAAATATTATAACATTATTTATTTGGGCATATATATATATATATATATATATATATATATATATATATATAAATGGAAAGTTTAGCTTTACCACTAGGCTAAAAGGTAATACCTAGTAGCCAAGACTCCACTTAACTATCTATATAGTCACATCACCACCCCCGAGCGATCCCTACCCTCTCGTAGTGGCTTCGCGTAAATTCATTCGAACGATACTACCGGTCACTGAGCGGAACTATTTTTTAAGAATACTCAGCACCAGCGGGATTCGAACCCGGGGTGTGGCTCTGATACCAAATGGAAAGTTTAGCTTTACCACTAGGCTAAAAGGTAATACCTAGTAGCCAAGGCTCCACTTAACTATCTATATAGTCCCATATATATATATATATATATATATATATATATATATATATATATATATATATATATATATAGGGGAGGGTTCATGCGAGAACCGTTGTTAGTGCGAGAACCGCGAGAACCAATCTCGGCCGTTCCTTGGATGTGGGAAGTTTCATGGATGGTGAGCGTGGAGGGATAGAATGTGGCAGGGTGCATGTGAGGAATTCATGGGTGGACAATGACATTGAAGTAGGGGGAATTGAACGGCTCAGATTGGTTCTCGCGGTTCTCGCTTTAACAACGGTTCTCGCATGAACTTTTGTCTATATATATATATATATATATATATATGAGTATTTTGATATTTTGAGAGTATATTTGCGTAATTATAAACTTTAGAAGGATATTTTTTGTTTTACAACGTGCCGCTTTAAAAAATGTAATGATATATTATTCGCGCAATTCAATGTCACGAACAATGTTTTCTACCATATGTCTGTTTTTTTCAAAATTTCTGTTATTTGTATCTTACTAATTTATTAATTTTATAAAAAAAACATCAAAATAAGAAAAAAGATTTGTATTGATGAAATAAAGAGAGCGAAGTTAATAAGATTTTGAAAATTAAGTTGATGTGGGTGGATAATTGTGTTTGTGTGAGAGAGTGTGTTAGTGTAAGAGAGTATATTTTAAATGAATAAAACGTTAAAGTAAACTTTGTGAGAAAATTAAATAGTTAAATATTGAGTGAATTTATTTAATTTTTAAGTTTTAAAGTGGAGAAAGAGAATGTTAAATGATTTATACAGTAGTATGTATATAGATATAAATTAGTATAAGATAATGAAATTTTTATTTCTTTAAAACATTTTGTTAAGATATAACCAAATTTTTTGTATTTTTCGTTCTATATGACTTTCTGACAATTAATTAAGAAAATAATTTTTCACGATGTAATTGGCCCGGCACAAAAGAAAACTTGTGATCAATCAGATCATACTAAACTGAAAATGCAATATGGGCGTTCTATTATTATTATTATCATTAATTATGCATATTTTAAAGTGGAGAAGTAAGAACGAATACTATAAGTTATGCATATTTAATTAACATTATTAATAATTATTATTACACTAATTTTTTTTAGTCAAGAAATGCTGCCGAGAGCTTTTGCCTTCTCCTTGAGAAGAAACTTTTGCACTTTCCCGGTCGACGTTATCGGCAAGTCTTCGAAAACAATGGTTCTTGGTGCCATATAATGCGGCATACGATCTCGACAATATTTGATAATATCCTCAGCATCCACATCATAACCATCCTTCATTTTCATAAATGCACATGGCGTTTGACCCCAGTGGTTGTCCGGTCGTGCCACGACTGCCACATCAAGAACGCCTGGGTGACTGTATATCACATTCTCCACCTCGATCGAGCTTATGTTTTCACCTCCCGATATGATTATATCTTTCGATCGATCTTTGATCTCGATATATCCGTCTGGATGTTTAACCGCGATATCACCACTCCGAAACCATCCCCCCGAAAAAGCTTCTGCGGTTGCTTTCTTATCCTTTAAATATCCGCTCATGACCGTATTCCCGCGAAACATAACCTCCCCCATTGATTTTCCGTCGCATTCCACGCTCTCCATCGTCAAGGGATCTTTAACGTCGACTCCTTCCAGCCCGAAATGCCGGACTCCTTGCCTGGCTTTGAGCTTTAACCTTTCGTCTTCCGGCAATGAGTCCCATTCAGGTTTCCATAAACAAATGGTCCCTGGACCATACGTTTCCGTAAGACCATACAAGTGAGTTACATTAAACCCTAGCTCCTCCATCTTGGAAAAGATTGAAGGAGGCGGTGGTGCCCCCGCAGTTACAACCTCAACTTTGTGTGGTAGAGGTCTCCGGTCGGTTAGCGGAGAATTCGCAATCATGTTCAAGACCGTCGGAGCGCCACCCATGTGTGTCACCTTGTGACGAGCAATGTTTTCATATATGTCTTTAGGATTAACTCGTCGGAGGCACACATTAGTGCCTCCAATGGCCGCCAGGCCCCAAGCAACGCACCAACCATTGCTATGAAACATAGGCACGCACCACAGGTACCGCGGCGTTGAACCCATTCCGTGCATGAACACGGAGGATATAGAGTAGATATACGCACCGCGGTGGCTAAAAACCACCCCCTTTGGTCTTGATGTTGTGCCGGATGTATAATTTAAACTGATCGGATCCCATTCGTCGGTGGGTCGAACTACGGAAAATTCAGTAACCCCGCCGTCTACTAGGCTTTCATATTCATGCTCGTAGGCATTTGTCGGTAGATCGGATGGCAGCGGCACGGCATCGTCGGAGATAGCAATAATAAGAGGAGCTTTTTGGTGTTTGGTTTTGAGAAGGTCTAGTGCGGCCAAAGCATTGTCGAGAAATTGATTATCTACGAAGAGAATTTTAGCTTCGGAATGACTTAGAAGTGTGGCAAGCATGTTGCAATCATGGCGGGTGTTAAGAGTGCAGAGGACAGCTCCGGCCATCGGAACTGCAAATTGGAGTTCTTGCATCGCCGGAACATTTGGTGCTAGGGTTGCTACCTGCATCATATATATAAAAGAAATATTTAACATGATTTTTAACGTATTTTTCTTTATGAGAAACACATATTTTGATACCTTCTAAAATAAAGGGACACCTTACTCAGTTACTCATATTTTGATACCGTTATTTCAAAAACTATTTGGTCGAACTTTAACAGAGTCTATTAAACTCTAATTCAAAGAAAAAGCAGTTTACTAAACTATTTAATTATATATATATATAGAGAGAGAGAGAGAGAGAGAAAGAGAGAGAAAGATTTAAATGAGAATTGTTTTTCGTACGAGAACTGTGAGAACAAATTTTATAAATTAATGGCTAAGAAATTTTGGCGACTCAAGTGTTGGTGTACCTCATGCTTTGGCCTTAGGTAAGGCCCAAACATATGGTATACCTATTGGGCTTGGGCCCATCTTACCTCATCTTACCCTAGACACCTCCCTATATATTGGGGAGGGCACCAAGGTCTCTATCTCTCTTCTTTTCCATCAGCACCCACATATGGAGACCTCTCCATACACACAAACTCTCTCTATCTCCTTACAGAGGAATCACATAATCATCATGATCATGCTCACTCTCTTCATCTCTTTCTAGAGAATATGGGTTCACAAACCACGAGATCCTCATGTCACCCCCGCTATGGACACCGTTTCCTCGCCCGGGGTTAGCCACCGCAATGAGAGACTAAACATCCAATCTTCCTTCACACCAATCTGCTGCTCTTCATGTACCTGTTCGTTCTTACGAACAAACAGACACATTAAAGACGCATTATTGAGGTAATTTTTTTTAAAATCAAACCTCGCAAAGTAATGACAATTAACCCGGACGTAATTCATGGTAGAGTAAATATTTAAAAAACCAAAATAACCCTATTAGTGAGTCATTAATGGCGTTAAAAACAATTCTAACAGTTCTCGTACGAAAACAAATATCGATTGAACTGCGCTATATATATATATATATATATATATATATATATATATATATATATATATATATATATAGGGTGTGGCAGGGTACATGTGAGGAATTCATGGGTGGGCAATGACATTAAAGGAGGGGGAATTGGATGGCTTAGATTGGTTCTCGCGGTTCTCGCGCTAACAACGGTTCTCGCATGAACTTTTGTCTATATATATATATATATATATATATATATATATATATATATATATATATATAGGGGAGGGTTCATGCGAGAACCGTTGTTAGTGCGAGAACTGCGATAACCAATCTCAGCCGTTCCTTGGATATGAGAAGTATCATGGATGGAGAGCGTGGAGGGATAGGGTGTGGCAGAGTGCATGTGAGGAATTCATGGGTGGGCAATGACATTGAAGGAGGGGGAATTAGACGGCTTAGATTGGTTCTCGCGGTTCTCGCGCTAACAACGGTTCTCGCATGAACTTTTGTCTATATATATATAATGTTTCAATTAATTTTTTTTGATATACATAGTAGATTTATCGATTGTTATTTAGACTTTCTTTGTATATTTGAAATATTTATACATATAGGATTATATTCGAGTAAGGGGAGGGTTTCATTGAGAATCAATTTTAGTGCGAGAACTGCGAGAACTAATCTTAGCCGTTGATTTGATAAGTGGAATTCATGGATGGAGAGCGTGGGGGAATCAAGTGTGGCAGAGTGTATATGAGGAATTTATGGGTGGACAATGATATTAAAAGAGGTAGAATTGGATGGCTTAGATTGGTTCTTGCGGTTCTCGCACTAAAAATAATTCTCAATGAAACTTCTTCCATTCGAGTAATATCTTATATATATTTATGTATCATCTATCAGTGTGTCACTGATCAATAATTAATAATACTAAGATGATTCTAATATTAATTACGTACGTAAGTGTTATCTTATTATTATAAAAACCCTACCCAATATTAAAAAGAGATTTTAAAACCAACCACTAATTATAAGTTCTTTTAATTAATTAGAGTTGCAAATTAAATAGCTCCCAAATGCATGCCGGCCATGAACATTGAACAAACAAAGAAGCTAGCTAGAAAACTTACAACATCACCACGAGAAATCCCTAACTGAGTTAGAGCAGACGCCAGCTTGACGCACCTTCTATGTGTTTCTTCCCATGTATACTTGATCGATCCATAAATCACCGACGTCCGATCTCTATAAACATCCGCTGATCGTTCCAGGAAGCTAATCGGTGACAACGGAGCATAGTTCGCCGAACACCGTACGATTCCTTCCACCGATCGCCATGATTCCTGATGTGAATCATCTGTAAGATCAGACAACGGGGACACCTGAGAGTATCGATGAGTTTGAAAGTACTGATTTGAGGTGGTCGTTGGAGAACGCCGGCGCCGGAACAATAAGGTCTTTGACTTACTAAAAATCTTGTTCATTGTGATCAGAGTCAGAGGTAGTGCATCAGTGCATGTGATTGTGCTTGGGTTTAAAATTGATCGATCTTCTTATAGATGAAGTTGGAAACTCAAAACTCCACGATTCTGCGTATTTAAGTGATGGAAACCCCTCATGGTTTAAAAAAAATACTATTATTAGATATAAAGTTGAAGCTTTAATATTGTGTTCTTGATATATATATATATATATGCTGCCATGAGCTTACAAAATAAATCCTTGTGGTACCGCAAGATAACTTATTATTTTATATTATTTTTTGCATGCGCAATTATTTTAGTTATCTATCATTAACAATAGTAGGTTCTTACGTTGGATTTTTTTTAGTGAATGTTTTGATGTTTTCATATTAATTTGGTTAAATATGATCTATTATGTTTTCTCATAAACATGAGAGTGGATTCTATAAAATGTACCCGTTCTTAACTAAAATAAGTGACCCACTTTTATATTTACAAGAGAACATAATCAATCATGTTTGAATCAAACATAAGAAGTACTTAATCCAAATAAAGGACAAATTATTTACTATTAAATTTTAAGATTCAAGATTAAGTTGAGAATAAATCTAAGCCATTGAACATTTAATTTAATAGCTATAAAAATATGATGCATTCTACATATCTATATCTATACTACTATATAAACCATTTAACACTCTCTTTTCTTTTAACTTTTAAGAACTTTTTATGTCAATCTTTAATCTTCACCCTTCTTTTTATCTAAATTAATCTCATCCACTCAATTTTTTAACCACTTCTCTCTCTTAATAAACTTTAACTATATATTTATTTAAAATATATTCTCCTACTAACACTCTCTTACACAAACACAATTATCAACCCACATTAATATAATATTTAAAATCTTATTAACTCCTCTCTCCTTATTTCATTAATATTAATCTTTTTTAATTTTTTAATGTTTTTTAAAATTTATTTTTAAAATTAATAAAATAGTTGATACAAATATAAGAAAAATTGAAGAAAAAAACGGGCATATTGCTGAATTTTTTTTCGTGACATTGAATTATGATTACATCCTTGAAAACTACATGTTGCAAAACAGAAACTATATGCCGTCGCAGCATTACGCGGGTACACTGCTAGTAGATAATAGTGCATTTGTTAGATCCACTACACATCCAGTATATTTATTAGTTTCTATATTCCTTTGTTATATACATATATATATATATATATATATATATATATATATATATATATATTTATATATATATATATATATATATAATATTACATATTATTTTTATTTTTTATAAATAAAAATAAAAGCAATTTTATCAACTTTCTTAACTTTGTTAGCGCTTTCAGCAAAAAATTTGTTCTCTTTGAAGCCATACCCTAAAATTTACATTTAATTTTATTTGAATTAATTTGCTTGGAATCCATATAAATTTTATAAAAATGTAAAGTATTTTAATTTTCCTACTAACAGATATGATGTAATTATTTGTATACAGTTAAACAGTGACAAATGGAAGGTAATATTCAGTAATATTTTGGAAAAAGAATTTTAATAATATTCAAGATTCCCACAAATAATATATTTAGAGTTTAACAAATATTATTCTTGATACAAGGTGACAAATGTTAAAGGACAACCGGTTGTTAAAATATAATAATAATGTGGATATAACTAAGGGAAAACTATCCCTACTCTACGTCCGGTTCTGCAGATGCTTCACCGTCATTTCACTCATTTTATCTTTGTAACACTCCATAAATCTAAGAGATGCTATTTGCGTGTGTTTGGCGAAATTAAGGGTTGGAGTAGGAACTGAGGTTAATTATGATAACCTCAAATTTAATCCATAAGCTATTTAAAAATGTTTTTATTTTTAAGGATTATATTTTTAAATAATCATCTCAAAATTTTAGCACCCGAACGAGACTAAAGGACTGCAGATATGAAATCTAGAAACCAAGCCCTAATAATCCATCATAAGTCTGTTACCAAACACACCCATACAACACGTAATGATTATTGTCATAATTGTCTGACGTATCGGCATGTCTAACATATGAGTACCTCGATCATGACTAACAATCTTAGTGGTGACTGTCATAAAACAATCACCATTACTACAATTACTAGACTCATGTAATATTAGTTTAGATTTATTTGATTGATTGAAAAAATAAAAAATCGGTAACGAGCTTGCCGAACTCATCGCCAGAAGATTGAGCATTCGGATGACAAGCAAATGATGATCCCTACCATAGTAATTGACAAGCTGAGAACGAGGATGACGGGCTCCATTGTGCTTATGACGAGCTACTACAAGTGGTCTTAATTAGTATGACATCCTTCTCGTCGTCATCCCTATCATGGTCGTGACAGGTTTTTTCCTACTTTGTTTTCAAAGGTTTATTTAAGTTAGTGGGTTCAATTATGATAGTGACGAACAATCAATATATAGTAATAGAGATTTTGTAATAGAGAGATGATTTGTGCACTACACTAATATGTCACACACAACAAAATAAATATATTTGGATCATAATACCATACATATGTGGATGAGAAAAATAAATAACGAATTTGTAAATGTATAAAAATAGTAATGGTTGTGTATAGAAAAATTATAGTGTGTATAAGTCACATCCTTAATTTTAGGTTAATGATATTGATATAATAGTCTCAAACAATAGTGATTACTGCGTGCACTTAAGAGTAAAAATCAAGGAAGTTTGATGGTGGTGTCTACGTGAAAGGGTGACCATTGTGTCGTGAAGGTTGCCTTCCACAACGACCGCATTTGTGATTATGATTTGTGACCGTGTTTGTGATTATGACCAAAAAATCTCCGATTAAATCTTCTTATGTTGTGTTCTTGAGTTATTTTTTGAAAAGAATGAAAGGAAAGAGATATAAACTATTAACGTTGTGGGTTCATATGTTTTTTTAAGAGGGGAAAGTAGAGGATATTTAGTTAAAACTTATCGTGTCAAATATGGGATGATATAGAAGGAAAGAAGTTTACTCCATTTTTTTTTCCATCCAACTCAAGAATACAACTTAATAATTTTTTTGTCTTTTTAATTCTTTTCCTTCATTTTCTTTCCCTCCCCTTTGCTTCATGAATGGAGCATTAGTTTTTCCAAGAAGGTTCATCTCGTTTCACAAACAAAATTTGCCAAAATCATTAGAATAGAACGATTGATATGTTCAATTTATGGTTGATCCGCCCAATGAACAATTAAGTTAATTAGTTTTTTTATGACATTTTAGTTTAATATGCTAAAGTTTTTATTTTTATTAAGTGTTATTTTTATTAAGTGGAATAAAATCAATAAATAATTAAAATTGACATAGATCAATAGATGATACCGATAAAAAGGATCATTATCCAGAAGAAATGAAGGTCAAACGAGGTTAATTACAGCCTGAAATTTGATATATTGCCTTTTATATTTCTAAAATTCTTTTCTTTGTCACATTTGATGACAT
The DNA here is from genome assembly GCA_947179395.2 of Pulicaria dysenterica. Classification (NCBI taxonomy): domain Eukaryota; kingdom Viridiplantae; phylum Streptophyta; class Magnoliopsida; order Asterales; family Asteraceae; genus Pulicaria; species Pulicaria dysenterica. The sequence goes on along the minus strand of OX359290.1, from coordinate 75,013,124 downwards.
TCTCTTATTGTGTTTCTTCACTAGATATGCTTGATTATTAAATTTAGTATGATAAGATAAATAGTGAAAATGAACATATATACACCGTTTCACTGTATGAACAAAATTGCATATCTTCAACATTTGATTCTTCATTATATTATAGTTTCAAAATTAAGTTTTTTTTAGTCATTGTTCTTGTATAAACAGGTGAAGTATATGATATGGACAACAATAAATATGTGGAAATAAAATCGAGTAAATATATATTTCAAAAGTAGAGTCTTCAACATATATAACTCCCCATCAACGACACATTTCAGAAATCATCAACTTAGCAATTAAAGACTCCAAAAGCATATGGCACTCGTCTTCAATGAATTCATTACGGAGAGGAAATAGTGCTCAAGCAATCCATATACCCCTTTTTGGGAAGATTGAGACTAGTTGGCAGCCGTCTATAACATGAAGCTGGTAGATGTTGGTGATTTTAGTGTCACCGGTTTCATTTAGTGTAATGGATTTTATACGTGTGTTTTAAGGGGATTGAACTTTGTTCTAATACAAATATGGAGAGTGTGGAGTACACATCTATATTAGTCTAAGTCGGTACCGGTAACATTTAGGGGGCAACGCTCCCTGAACGCAAAATGGGGACCCGAAAATTCATTATAGTAGAAGGTTTACTATGAAAATTCTCAATTTTAGAGGGTTTTTAGTGTAAAGTTAGAAACTTTCTAACTTCCGTTTTCTGGTTTTGAGATGAAAAACGGATAGAGTTTGAAACATAGTTGAAATATAAGAAATGATAACAGGAAAAAAATTACCTCGTTTAACATGGTTGAAATATAAGAAATGAGTGTCGCCGGATTATTGTTCGCCGGAAAACTTGAGGTGGTGTGGCCGGAATATTGTTCGTCGAAATGATGTTGTGCCCGGATTATTCATAGACGCGAGTTAACCAACCCTGAAGAAATGAACTCGCCGATGTGTTTGCTGGAATTTTTTGGCCGGAAAATATGGAGGAAAACCGGTGTTATGAAGAGATGAGTTTCGCCCCTAGCTTCTCCCTTTTAACCATCAAAATCCAATGGCACGAAACTCGAAGACTGCAGATTCGCCCATGGCACGAAACATGAGACTCTTTGAGGGAGAAACCAAGCCGTCGATTTGCAAGTGCACGAAAACCAAGGCATCAGTTTCACCCCTAGCACGAAACACGAGACACTGGGGGCGAAACCAAGCTTCTAGGGGCGAAACTGGCACTTAATCCGAGACCGGGCACAAAAAACGACACACTTTTACGTTAACCGAGACAAGGCACCAATGTCGAGGTCATGAGGGGCGAAACTGGCATGTAGGGGGCGAAACAGAGGACACGTGGCAGGCGAAGCTAGGGGCGAAACTGTGGGGGTTGGGGGCGAAATTGATGCTTAGTTACGTAATTTGACTTTTTTTGGCTCAGTTTCACGAATGTTTAGTGTATTGTGCTTATTTATGTAATTGATTTATATATATATATCAACCAACTTGAGGGGGGATAATCAACAAACCGCCGCAAAATTCTCATATAACCTACGGCAGCAGATATTCTATTTACAATTCCTTTTATTCGACGGCAGCGGAAAGAACAGAAAAATATTAAACCTACAGTTGACTTATGCACAGAAAAATTTATCAGCATACGGCGGTCTTAAATTCCTTTTATCCGACGGCAGCGGAAAGATCAAGCTGAAAGTTTGATTGAGGTGCAGATCACTCACTGATCAGTAGGAGACTTTCAAAATTACAAGTATCCAATTTTTTCGGTTACTTTAAATCATAGTTCTTCTTTTATTTCATCATGTTTTTTGACAAAGCTTTTAATATTCACTTAATTGATTATTCTATGGATTATGTAGTTTTAATAAGAATCAATTATACATGCAATTTATATTTGTGATTTACTAGTTGATTTGCATAATAAACATCGGGGTTAAAGCTACTGAATACAAATATGTTTTCTCCAATGTTTCAATATGGTACATTAACTCTTTTTTTACACATCTGGTCATTTAACTTGTAAAAGACGTGTTATTATACCCATTTTGTTAATTTTGAGCAGGTCATCTTCTTTTCCAATTTTTCTCACTGCGAAAACGAAACTTTGAAGCCAAAATTCTCCATGTACACTTAACGAAAAGCAATGATTCTTATTTATATGGAAAGGTAATCGAGTTGTCTATTAAGTATTACAAAAAAAACGAATAAAAACGAGTTTAAAATGTGTCAGTTTATCAAAATACCGTAGAGGTGTCGAATAGGGTCATTATCGACTTTAATTAGCATTAACTTGGCCTACACTTGATGGTTTTTAATGAATTTGGTGTCCATTGAAAGATTAAAAGATTATCTACGATAATTTATAAAAAATTATGTAAAATGATCAAGAATCGAGCAAAAAATGCGTCTTTTTTCTGCCCTGTTTTCTAACTAATTAACAAAAAAATAAAACGAAACTTTGACCTCGAAATTCTCCCTCAATACTTGACGAAAATTCATGAATTTGGTGGCATTTGAAAGATATAATGATGATTCACAAGATTCTACAAAAAAATCACGCAAAACGATTAAAAATCGACCAAAAATTTACAAAAAAAACGGGCTGAAACCAATTGAGAAGGTTGCAGGTAGCGAAATAGGTATATCGACACGTTTTTTGTAAGTTAAATGGTCAGTGGTGTAAAAAAAAGTTCAGTGACTTTTTTGAGGAATACAGGTTTGTATTCAGTGACTTTAACCCAATTATTGAGGTATTGGGGATAAAGTTTATGAATAATTAATTAATAACCTATGCACTAAGTTAGTGTTAACCTATCAAACATTAAGGGTGCACTATAAAAAAATATATCATTTAGTCACGTTTCATAAAGGGTGTGAAATTTTTCAAAGGTTGTCATTTTTATAATTGTGAAAAATAGTTTAAAAATAAAAATTGTTAAAAAAATTTATAGATGTGTACATTTGATTTTAAAAGTCCACACTTTTAAATGTGAATTTGGTAACATATAGATAATTATAGAAGTTCATACTTAAAGGCGTAGACTTTTGTAACTCTAGAATTATATTCAAATTTTCCCCGCTTAGAAATGTGAAAATTTAGATAATTTTTCCGCATTAATAAATGTGATTTTTATACTCCAATTTTCACACTTTTAAATGTAAATATTTGGTATAAATTAGTAACACCCAAATTTTTCACGCTTGATCGTAATTCTTCACAATTTAAGTGTATATATATTAATAAAAAAATATGGATGATCAACATATTTTTTGTAGTGGCAATTCGGGAGACTAGCCTACTATTGGATTGTAAACAGGATGTAATTGATTAGACGAGTTTAGAGAGAGATTTCATTACTTTAGTTTAATTAATTATTTAATCTGACGATGCGGGAGATGAGCTAGGTTACCCTTAGAATCGTAACTAATGAATCCGTGCTTCATAATTAATCAAGACTAGTAGATTCGACTCTTTGTAATTACATTTTTCTGATCTGCTTGCTCGTTGCTTAATTTAAATAACTTTAATTTCTTATTATATTAATTTTGTCATCATTTTATATTATTAGTTTTATTAATTTATAAAATCAAAAAAAAAAATCCTCCTTTTAAATACTTTATTTAGGTTAATTACTAGAATCTAGTTTAATAGAATATTTTTACTGTTTCATGTGGAGACAATACCCTACTTGCCTAGACTATACTACTACACGATCCAGTTATAGTTGCTAGTAGTATGTGGCATAACTTAGACGATTTTAAACTTAAATTTAAAACCTGATTTTCACACATCGTTAGTCTCAAATATGTTACATACAAATGCAGCAAATGCTATCAAATAAGAGATTTGCCTTATAAGCCCTCAACGGGATGGGAATTGACTGACTTTTGTATCTCTTAAGACTCTCAGTCTTGGAGGCTACTTTTGTATATATTTTTTGAAGTTAATATAATTCCTCTTTGTCTTTAAAAAAAGGGTTAAAGCCATTAAATAGTTGTCTGTTTTCCCCATTTTACCATTATGACACGTCATGTTTTTTTTACACATGTGGCCAGCTAACTTATAAAAAAATGTGTTAATGTGCCCATTTTGGTTATTTTGACTTGCTATAGCAGGTCACATTTCCCCCTTTTCTTCTTCACCTTAAAATCGAAACTTTAAACCCGAAATTATTCATTTATACTTGATGAAAATTAATAATTCTTGAGTCTATGGAAAGGTAATCAAGTTGTCAATCAAATAGTACAAAAAACGAATAAAAACGAGTTTACAATGTGTCAATTCATTGAAATACCGTAAGGGTGTCGAATAGGGTCATTATCGACTTTAATTAGCAATAACTTGGCCTACACTTGATAGTTTTTCATGAATTTGGTGTTCATTGAAAGGTAAAAAGATTATCTACGACAATATATAAAAAGAATTATGTAAAATGATCAAGAATCAAGCTAAAAACACATTTTTTTCTGCCCTAAGTTTCAGACGGCGGTGGTGGCGTTGAAGACGGTGGTTGCGTTGAAGACGGCGGTGGTGTGTGCCACGCTCTTGCTTTTCATTCATGGCCTTGAAGGTTTGAACTTTGAAGGTTGCAGGGGAGTTTGAAGGTTGCAGGGGGTGTTTGAAGGTGTTTGAAGGATTTTGAACGAGATAGTCAGATCTTCAATACATCTTCATCTTTGGAATAAAAAAAATCATAAAATAAAAAGAATAACATATCTACCGGTTGATTACCTTTGTTTATAGGTCATCTGCATACAATGGGATATAAAAAAGGGTTGATTGTATTTTTTTTTAAATTTTAAAATTCGTTGTATACAATGGTAGCTTAGCAAAAGTTTGTTATATTATGGTACAGTTTGGAGAAGAGAATATTAGTTCTTTTATATTTGTTTTCTACCTTTTTGTCGTTGTAAGAAGTTTCCAAATAATTTTATTGCATCACACTTTGATGTTTAATTGACCAATGAGGTTTCCAACTAATTTTATTTCAAAACGCGCCATTTGTTTTTTATATTATTATACTAGATAATATGTCTGTATAATACGTTTACAAACGACAAATATAGATATTAAATAAAAATATTAAAAAGTTATACAAAAATAAAAATTTTTAAAATTGATAATAATAAGAAAATAAAAAATAATGTGTTAAATAATAAAGTTATTTAAGTAATAGTGTAATACTTTATTTAAATAATAGAGTTAATAAACGTTGGTTTGGAATTTAAATTTAATAGTCATTTTTTATATTTAAATAATATTTTATTTATCTTATACTCATCTCATATTAAAATTTATATTTAAATAAATTTTATTGATTTAAAGTAAAATTAAGTTTCAAATTTAACTAATTAAAGTCAAAATCAAGCTTCAATTTTGATTAAAATGAATAGTCAAGATTTAAATTGAACTAAATGAAAGGTTAAAATTTTCTAATTAAATTGTTTAAAGTTAGTCTTTTATTTATATTATATTAATTAAAGATTAAAGAATTTTATAGTATTTTTAACGTACTTAATCCTCATAGTAAACCAAGCGACTATAACCTCATTTTTTTTAATTTAATAAAATTCGATAACACAACTTTTGTTTTTTTCATTTTAGATTCTTTTATTTTCTTTCTAAAAAAACCTTGAAAATAGGGGGTTAGTCTTTACCTTTTGTTTTAAGATATAGAAACCTTGGCAAATATAGGCTTAGGCAGTAGGCTCGATAGAGAATACACCGGCTTCTGAAATACTCTAAATAAACAAACTCTAAATTGATGATTTTTTAAACAAAAATAGTAAAGTTGTTGCATTATCACATATGAATTTGTCATTAGAAGGCCCATGTATAGCGGTGATGGCGGAAAACGGGCGGTTTCAGGTTAAGAGTTGGTCTTTCGTTCTCGTTCCCCCTTTGTTTATGAGACTGTCTCTATCTCTGCTTTAAAAACCATGAAGATTTAATTAGAGATTTAAGTATCAGTGTTTAATATAAATGGTTATATTTTCACCACATAGATAACTATTTAACTTAAATATTCTCCTTTGGGTTTATAGCAAGTACAATGATTTTATTATCAAACAAAAGGACTTTTGATGTCCAAAACTTTTTGTGACATAAAACTAACAGAGTCATCAAAGGTGAATTTTATACATTTGCCTATAGAATTCTATATATATATATATATAGGGTGCGATTCAAACGAGAACTATTTTTCGTACGAGAGCTGCGAGAACCATTTCTGGTCAATTATTTAATTTCCTGTCTTTTATATTTAATTTAAATAGGAAAGGGTAGTATAGACTTTATGACAATACCCCCATTTTTTAAAACTAATATATCTATTAAACAAGAAGGTGTTAAATTATGAAAAATATACCAAATTAACGAGAAAATTATGCTCTTTAATTTAAGACCGATCTTGATATATTTTTTTTGGAAGAAAAAAAATCATATTTTGCTGGGTTTTTTTTTTCAGTACAGCGACATGTGCACTAGTGCAAAATTTGCATAAGTGCAAAATTTTGCACATGTGCATATTTACATCTGTTCTGAAAAAACTAGGGGAACCTGTGCATATGCACATGTGCAAAAATTTGCACTTGTGCAAATTTTGCACTAGTGCACATGTCACTGTACTGCAAAAAAAAAACCCCAAAAAACACACAATGTTTTTTTTGAAAAAATATATCAAGACCGAACTCAAATTAAAGAACATAATGTTCTCGTTAATTTGGTATAATTTTCGTAATTTAACACATTTTTGTTTGATGTATATAGTAGTTTAAAAAATGTGGGGATAATGTAAAAATGTCCAAATTACCCTTAGTTAATTAAGGTTAATTTTGATTAGTTTAAGATTATCCATTAACAACTCTTTGATCTTAACCCTCCATCTCTTTGATTAATGATTGTAATTGGTTCTCGCAGTTCTCGTACGAAAAATGGTTCTCGTTTGAACCGTCCCATATATATGAAATGTTCAAATGAGAATAATAATTTAATTGAGAATGGGAGACTCAATCTCAACTGTTCATTTTGTAAGTGGAATTCATGGATGGAAAACGTGAGGAGATAGAGTGTGGCATAGTGTATGTGAGGAATTCAAGAGTGGACAATGACTTTGAAAGATGGGGAATTGAAAGACTAGAATTGAGTCTCTCATTCTATTTTAATTTAAAATTCTTATTTGAACCCTATATATATATTACCCATAATAAGTCTGGAGAGAGAGAGAATCTATATTCATTTACAAGCCTTAGATCAAACCAACAAATCACAACAAAAAACGTAGATGACATATAATTTTGCACGCCTAACATATAATTATAAGATTAACTCACATGTGGAAGTTAATCCCAGAATTTATGGCTTGTTTGTTTACAGAAATTTAACAATCTAAAATGTCAAATATCCTCTTATCTTGAATGAAGCATAAACGCTCAGTTACTCGGTCATCCTCAAAATCTTCAAAATTTTGTAATTCTACAATGTTACATGCTATTTTAAACGAAAATAAAAAAAATAAATAAAGCTAGACTTATCCACAAAAATCATATGAAATATTGGATGTTAAATAATTTAACTTTTCCTATGAATTTCAGATATAAATTACATATTTGAATTTCAATTTCTATAAAAACATTGGCGGTAAATAGTTTTAAAATGCCTATAAAATTAGGAGATACCCATGTTGGAAAATTTAGTAAAAATATATGTGTTTTTACTAACTTTGGACACAATTAAATACATGAGTATTTGTTATATATAGATAACTCTTAGTAGGTTTGTGTTCTCCTTTATGAGAGCTTCAAAACGATATATAATGTGTCCAAAACGGAGAATGTGTGAATGAGATATCGACACTCAAAGTTGAGAACTTGGAATGAAAATTGGCAAAACAAGTGAGTGTGGGAAGTGTCCCACATAGGAGGGAGGAGTAAACTTTAAGGGGTTTATAACCTTGAAGGTGTAAGGGGCTTACAAGCTTTTGTGTGGTTTTACTCCAAGTCCTACCCGCACGCAGGGGGGGGGGGGTGCTGATGATGGATTTCGTAGGCTAAATAATTCACCGAACTCGTGTGTGGGCGCGACCTGCGGACACGAATGCAGCTCCGAAATCTTAGAAACGCGCGACCTAAGTTTTGCGTTTTTTTCTCTTTTGATTTTGATCTCCAGAATACGAAAACAGCTCGACTGCTTCGGTTGTCGTACCCTGGGAACAGACGGGAATCTGTTTAAGGGCATCGTATCCAATACGAGCTTCAACCACAATTTGTTTACTTATTCTGTTTTCTATTTTTCTTTCTTAATTCTTTATGATGCAGATTATTTATATATATACCCGTACTAACAACCCATACCAGAAAATTACAAGTTCAGAAATTCTAAGCGAAAAAAACATTCACAATGTTGCTTATTGATAAAGAATATTATGTCAATGTTTCAAACATGGTCGATCCATAAAAATCATACAAATTGATTTCCAGGAGTTAGGATAATCTTGAATCAGAATGATGAGAACAGATTACTAAAGAGGTAATTGGTCAAGTATATTTAAAGATATTACACTCATTGTTGCTTCTAATGCGTTATATATATTACAATTTTATAATTAAATACACACACACACACACACACACATATATATATATATATATATATATATATATATATATATATATATATATATATTAGCTTCACAAGTGGAAGGATGATAGAGAAAGGTGTCTTAATTTGATAAGTTGGAAATTGGAAGAAACCATTGATCTTGAGTGCTAAAAGATGAAAAAGAAAATAAACCATGTGAGGATCTAAATATTGACAAAAATCACGTATGTAATCTTTTGTGATCATTTACATTTTGATAATTTTTTATTTATAATTCTGTGTGCATAAATTGTTTGGATGTTACTTTATATTATATGATGCACTGATTTTGTTTATGATTATGTTTTACGTAGTTATGTACTTTGTTGATTTGTTTTTATATGTGTTTCGCCTTTCATATTTGTAATTTGAAATTTAGTTTTAAATTGATTGTGGTTGATTTATAACTAATAGAAAAATATAGTGAAGAAATTAAACATCACCAAAGTACAAAACTGGTAGATATTTATTTATTGAAATTTAAACTAATTAAGGGATTTATTAATATAAGAAAAATAATAGTACAAAAAAGTATTAAGCATCACAACCCATAAGTATAAAAAGAAAAAGGTATTAGAACTTTTAAAGACAAGGTTCTTTCCTTGAATATTACATATAATTAAAAGTTTCATATATTAACTCGCTTAAATAAATCATAAAGAGATTAAGAGAAGTTAGAAACAAAAGTCAAAAATTTGCTGATTGGTGAAAGGAGATGAGAATTCTAAACACTTTCATATGGCTGTCAAGTCAATCTGGTTCAAGTTTTTAAGTTCAGGCTATCAAATAAGGAATTTGCTTCAATGAAAAAGTCTTTTTGATTAAAGATATTGAAAGAACAATATGGTCCTCTGAAGGTACTAAGGCTCCAAAACCAAATAATTAATATGAATTTTTAACTAGGATTGAATAGGATTTAATTCCTAAACTTTATGTTTAAAAAGTTAACCTTTAAACTTTTTTAATGAATGTATTTATGCTTAAACTCTTTCAACTAATTGATTTTAGACTCTTAATTTATCTAATTATTTTTATCCCTAACCTAAACATAAATTATATATTTTTACCGTTTCAACGTGCGTACGCTCATTTTCTAACTAAAGTATGCTCCATTAACTAAGTCAAAACTCAGGCCTAGATAAAAAATTTCTTCTAACCTCTCGATTAACCCTAAACAATTCTGCGATGCAAATAACTTTGACGATATGAGTAATTGGATCAATTACATACATCCGACTATTTTGATGATATGTTCGATTGATAAAAGTTACCGATGGGTATAAACATCAGCAAACGTTACGAGGCTCGTTGTTTGTTGGCATTTACTTTGCTACATCTTGTTCTAATGTATGTTAACAGGAGATTCATGTCTTCTAAATTAATAAACTTTGGGTTTGTATTCAAATCTTCTAGACGATTGTTTATATAAAAATGTAAGTCTATTACGTTTTATGAAGAATGTTCAATTTAGTCCATTTTTAAGTCTTAGTCTTAAGGGACTAATTATTGTAGACTTTGGATCGATGACATCAATGGTTCAGATCGCATTTTAAAATTTTGGACGGAGTGGTATTTTTGTAATTCAAATGTGATGCTTTACAAATTCATATGTGTATACTGATCATCTGTGATGATTGTAACACCCTTCAAGTGTTAAAAGAATGTGTATAATAATTAAGACACTCAAACACAAAATATAACGTGTTCAGTTAGAGTCACGACCTATGTGCACACGCAGGAACAGAGTTTTATAAGCTGTCAGATGACATTTGAGTTGGTAAATTTTAGACGGGATTCTAATTGCAAATGAAATAGCCTCCTACGCTACCAATGCTGTCTGTATGGCACAAGCCAAAGCCTTCAGGTAGAGCCTAGGGTTCATCGGGTGAGTGAGGAACACCAGTACACCTCCACTCTTACCTGATCGGGTGAGGGTTGCAAGTCTCCCAACCCGAGCTCTTTCCTCTCTCTCTCTCTCTCTCTCTCTCTCTCTCTCTCTTCCTCTTCCTCTCTTTCTCTGATATATATATATAGGATTAACTTAGAACCACTCTTTAAACATAGAACATAAAGAACCAATCTGAACTATTGATCATCAAAATCAATAGATGAGATTTAAAGATGGCATAATTGTAATTAATATATATTAATTAACATGTAAAAGAGCAAACATGGAAAATCCCCTCCCCCCCCCAACAAAACCCACGTTTTAAATAAAATACCCCCCAAAACTTTAAATTGTCATAACTTTTTAAGTTTTGTGAATTTAAACAAAAAAATTATACCAATCTTTTAGTTTTTAACCCTCTTTCAATCAAGACGGCTCTTCCCATATTTTTCTATATTTTTTTTGAAAACGTAAATTTTGAATATGTAATTTTGCATTTTGGGCTGCATTTTCATTGAATCATTTTGGGTTTGCATTTTGCATTTTCATAATTTGCATTTTGAAAGCATCTGCGTGACCTGTATGTTCATATTTTGCATTTTTTGATTTTTGCATTTTGTATTTTAGAATGAAACCCAACTCAAAATGCAAATTTTGTATTTCAAAAAAAAAAGTTTCAGAAATATATCAAGTCTGATTTTGTTTGAAAGATAACGAAAAACTAAATCTATCGATACACTTTTTTTGCTAAAATTCTTAAAAATGAATGAGTTATGATTATTTAAAATTAAATGGGGTTTTTTTTTAATAAAAAAAAGTGTGGCTGGAGGGAGATGAACTGAAGCACGTGGGTTTATTTATTTTTTCTTTTCCAGTTTTACCCCAATTAACATGTCACGTGTCATCATCAGAGGTGGTTCTTTAAGTTCTATATTAAGGGGGAAGTTCTATATGAAATATTACCCTATATATATATATATATATATATATATATATATATATATATATATATATATATATATATATATATGTGTGTGTGTGTGTGTGTGTGTGTGTGTGTGTGTGTGTGTATACTAGCATCGTACCCTCGCAATTGCGGCAGCGAATAGTTTTTATTTTGTAACATGTCACTTTCTTGAATGAGTAATAATATATTATCCGCAAATGTCACAAAAAAGTTTTCTTCAACATGTCCATTTTTTATAATTTTTTTTATCTACATCAACTATTTTAATAATTTTAAAAATAAGTTCTAATACACATTAAACAAGTAATAATATTTATATTTATGAAATAAGGAGAGATAAGTTAATAATATTTTAAAATTTATGTTTATATAGGTGGAATAATTGTGTTGTGTGAAAGTATATTTTAAATCAATAAAAAATTAAAGCAAATTAAGATAGTATGGAATGGTTAAATATTGAGTGGATAAGATTAGTTTAAATAGAATGAAAGGTCAAGATGTTATATTGGTTGAATTTTAAGAAGTCTTAAAATAAAAGAGGAAAAAGTGTGTTAAATGGTTTATATAGTAGTATATATATATATATATATATATATATATATATATATATATATATATATATATATATATATATGAGAAGGTTCATTCGTATATATATATATATATATATATATATATATATATATATATATATATATGAGAAGGTTCATTCGAGAAACGATGTTAGTGCGAGAACCAATCTCAGCCGTTCCTTGGATATGGGAAGTTTCATGGATGGTAAACGTGGAGGGATAGAGTATGGCAGGGTGCATGTGAGGAATTCATGGGTGGGCAATGACATTGAAAGAGAGGGAATTGGACGGCTCAGATTGGTTCTTATGGTTCTCGCACTAAGAATGGTTCTCGCATGAACTTTTTCATATATATATATATAGGGTTAGGTTCAATAGAAACACCCCTTAAACAAAAACCCCAAAGTCTCAATCTCAGCCACTCATCTAAAAGGGCAAGATGGAAAATTAATAATTTGATCAAAAAATCCACGCCATGCTCCAGCCTTTTAAAAAACCCATTTTTTTTACCCCTTAAATCTTTAAATGACCATAACTATTTCAATTTTTTTTAATTTGAGCAAAAAAATTATACCAATCTACTCGTTTTTTAATCCTCTTTCAAACGAGACCACTCTTCCAATATTTCTGGAAAAAAAAATTACGAAAATGATAAATTTGTCACTTTCATCATTTTCGTGTCCCCTTATATATCACTTAAACAGCAGGTCCCGAAAATGACGAAATTTATCATTTTCGTCACCTGCTGTGATTTTACGTGATATACAAAGCACGAAAATGATGAAAAATGATGAAATTTATCATTTTCGGCTGCCACTTATATATCACGTAACAGCAGGTGACGAAAATGATGAATTTTCGTCATTTTCATCATTATCGTGTCCCTTTATATATCACTTAAACAACAGGTCCCGAAAATGATAGAAATTTTGTCATTTTTATCATTTTCGTGTCCCCTTATATATCATGTAACAGCAGGTGACGAAAATGATAAATTTTGTAATTTTCATCATTTTTGTGTCCCCCCTTATATATCACTTAAACAGCAAGTCCCGAAAATGATGAAAATGACGAATTTTCGTGCCCCTTGTATATCATCTATCAGCAGGTGACGAAAATGATAAAATTTCGTCATTTTCATCATTTTCGTGTCATACAGCGGAAAGCGTGACATTTGGGCAAAAGGAAGCATTCTCCGCTGTCACAAGAATAGCAAACAGGTTAAAATCAAAGCCCGAAAATGATGAAAATAACGAAATTTATCATTTCCGGCTGCCTCTTCAATATAACTTAACATCAGGTGACGAAAATGATAGAATTCGTCATTTTCATCATTTTCGTGTCCCCTTATATATCACTTAAACAGCAGGTCCCGAAAATGATAAAATTTTTGTCATTTTAATCATTTTCGTGTCCCCTTATATATCATGTAACAGCAGGTGACAAAAATGATAAATTTCGTAATTTTCATAATTTTTGTGTCCCCCCTTATATATCACTTAAACAGCAGGTCCCGAAAATGATGAAAATGACGAAATTTATTATTTTCGTGCCCCTTGTATATCATCTAATAGCAGGTGACGAAAATGATAAAATTTCGTCATTTTCATCATTTTCGTGTCCCCCCTTATATATCACTTAAACAGCAGGTCCCGAAAATGATGAAAATAACGAAATTTATCATTTTCGGCTGCCCCTTCTATATAACTTAACATCAGGTGACGAAAATGATAGAATTCGTCATTTTCATCTTTTTCGTGTCCCTTTATATATCACTTAAACAGCAGGTCCCGAAAATGTTAGAAATTTTGTCATTTTAATCATTTTCGTGTCCCCTTATATATCATGTAACAGCAGGTGACGAAAATGATGAAAATGACAAAATTTATCATTTTCGGGACCTGCTATTACGTGATATAACAGCAGGTGACGAAAATGATGAATTTCGTCATTTTCATCATTTTCGTCGAATTTTTTTTCAGAAATATAGGAAGAGTGGTCTCGTTTGAAAGAGGATTAAAAAACTGAGAATATTGGTATAATTGTTTTGCTCAAATTCAAAAAATTAAAATAGTTATGGTTATTTAAAGATCTAAGGGGTAAAAAAATAAAAAAAAGGGGGGGCTTTGACCATAATATCCTTTCTTCTAAAATTAAATCTTATAATTATTTACTTATTTACAATAATGTCATTATAGATCTTAACCATTGATTTGATCGATCTAACGACCAGGAATGAGACTTTGCGGACTTTGTTTAAGGGGGAGTCTTTGTTGATCCAATATATATATATATATATATATATATATATATATATATATATATATATATATATATATATATATATGTAGGTTCATTCGAGAACCGTTGTTAGTGCGAGAACCGCGAGAACTAATCTTAGTCGTTCCTTGGATATGGGAAGTTTATTGGATGCTGAGCGTGGAGGGATAGAGTGTGGCAGGGTGCATGTAAGGAATTCATGGGTGGGCAATGACATTGAAAGAGAAAAAATTGGACGGCTCAGATTGGTTCTCGCGGTTCTCGCACTAAGAATGGTTCTCGCATTAACTTATATATATATATATATATATATATAAGGGAGGGTTCGATTGAGAACCGATTTTTGTGCGAGAACCGCGAGAACCAATCTTAGCCGTTGATTAGATATGTGGAATTCATGGATGGAGAGCGTGGGGTGATCAAGTGTGGCAGAGTGTATGCGAGGTATTCATGGGTGGGCATTGACATTGAAAAAGGGGGAATTGGATGGCTCAGATTGGTTCTCGCGGTTCTCGCGGTTCTCGCACTAAAAATGGTTCTCAATGGAACTTCTTCCTATATATATATATATATATATATATATATATATATATATATATATATATATATATATATATATATATATATATATATAGGCAAAAGTTCAAACGAGAACTGCGAGAACCAATCTGAACCGTCTAATTCCCCCTCCTTTAATGTCATTGCCCACCCTTGAATTCCTCACATGCACCCTGCCACACTTGATCACCTCCACGCTCTCCATCCATGAACTTCCCATATCCAAGGAACGGCTGAGATTGGTTCTCGCAGTTCTCGTACGAAAACAGTTCTCGTTTGAACCCTCCACTATATATATATATATATATATATATATATATATATATATATATATATATATATATATATATATATATATATATATATATAACGAAAGGGTTTTATGAAAGATAATTACTCATGCTACGAATAAAGAATTTATTATATAAGCTCGTAAATACGTAATAAGATAGATATAATCCGTTAACACGTTTAGATCATTGATGTATATAATAAAGATGGTTTGATTATCGTGTTTGGGGTTTACTAATAGTTATTTTATAGGATTTCTAACATACGAGAAACCAAAGGACTAAAAGGTTAAAAGGAAAACATTAGGGATTAGTTTTTGTTAGATTAATCTTGATTATGAAACATTAGCATAAGTTTATTATTATTTAGTATAAAGTATGTATTTAGGTTGTAATGTACAAACCACCAAAGCCCCACCACGGGTAACCGACTAACGGCCAACCGCCGCCGTCAGCCACCGCCGTCAACGGCGTTTGTAACTGCCATGTAACCGCCTCCAGCGGAGTCTATAAATAGGTCTTGATTGTACAGAACTTGTATCGAAATTACGAAATAAAAGCAGAAACTTTGGTTCTTTTTGTTGTTTATCTCGTAAGAAAGCCAACATTTGGTATCAGAGCTTTGGTTGAGAACCTAAGTCTCATCATCTACCGAGAACGAAAATCGGAGATCTCGCCAGAAAATCCAATATTTGGATACCCAGGAGGTGGCTGTTGAAGGGAACTACCGCCATTCCGGCACCCTTATCGAAGAAGGGATACTTACCTCGTTGGAGGAACGAACTAGAAGTCAAAACCGTACGGTGGTGATAGACCGCCGCTCGAACAGAGGTCGAAGAAGGGTTCGGCCGAAGGACACTGCAGTCATCGTCGACCGCCGCCACAGGGGTAGCGCAGCAGATCGGAAAATGAAAAAGGGGGCAGCGGCCACTTTTTCATCGGAAGCACAGGGGCTTCTTTTTTTCTCTCGTCGACAAAAGAAAGAGGCGCCGCAAAGGGCCTCACGGTTGAACAAAAGGGATAAAAAAAACCCTAATCTCAATTCTTTTTTTCCCAATCTCCTTATACGTTTTTTTAATATATACATATAAATTTTTTTTCTTAAAAAAGGGCTACACGTTTTTTTTTAAAAAGGGGGGTCATCACATTTTTTTTAAAAAAAACTTAATTTAAATCACAAATTAAAAACTTTTGATTTAATTTTTTATCAAAGGATTTTTATTTTTTTGACTAAAGTTTTTTTTAAACTAATTTTTTAAAAAAATCCATAAGTATGTCAGGAGGAGAAGATACGGACAAAAGAGAAAAAGTTCATAAGGAAATTGGTTACTCGACCAATTACCAATGTCCGATGTTAAAATCAACAAATTATACGACTTGGGCAATTCGGATGCAAGTCATATTGGAGGCACATAAGTTATGGGATGCAATTGAGAATGGATCGACAGACGAAGTCGATAAAGATATGTACAAGAATGCAATTGCCCATATATATCAAGCATTACCGGAAGATCAGTTGCTTCTTGTATCTAAGTACAAGAGCGCAAAGGCAATTTGGGAAGCCTTAAGAACAAGACACGTCGGTGTCACCAATGTTCAACAAGCGAAGATACAAACACTCAAATCAGAATTTGAGATGTTACAGATGAAGGAAAATGAATCGATAGATTCATTTACTACGAAAATGACGGGTATTATCAACAAGTCAGCGAGCTTAGGATTAACATTTGAAGAATCTACGCTTGTACGGAAATTACTAAATGCCGTACCAGACAGATTTCTTCAGATTGTTGCATCCATCGAACAATACTCGAACTTAGGCACTATGTCTTTAGATGAAGCAATTGGAAGGCTAAAGACATTTGAAGAAAGATTGAAATACAAGAAAGAAAAATCTTCGGACACTCAAAAGGCTTGATGTTCACATGACAAGAAGATCGCAGGCAATCTTTCAGAGGACGTGGACGTGGCAGAATTAACCACTCACAGGGACGAGGGGACAAAAAGTTCAGAAAGCCCTCTCAAAACAGTTTCAAAAGGGAAACTGATAACAAATCAAAGAAATTTACTCCTGATATGAGTAAAGTACAGTGCTATAACTGCAGCAAGTATGGACACTATTCGAGGAATTGTCCACAGAAAGTACAAGAAAAGGAACAGTCAAATCTTATAGAGGAAGATTTGGAACCAACACTGTTGATGGCAACAGTTGAAGAATTTAAGAAAGTTATAGTAGAAGAAAAGGAGAATCTTGTTCTAAACAAGATGTCTACGAAGGACGAAAGTCTTTGGTACTTAGACAATGGTGCCAGCAACCACATGACGGGAGTCAAAGATCACTTCAAAGAGATTGACGAAAATATCTCAGGAAACGTATGATTTGGAGATGGATCATATGTAGAAATCAGAGGAAAAGGTTCCATAATATTGGAATGCAAAAACAAAGAACAAAGGATTATCTCCCAGGTATATTACATCCCAAATTTGAAAAGTAATTTACTAAGTCTTGGACAGTTGACAGAAAATGGTTGCAAGATAGTCATGGAAGGAGATCAGTTATTGTTATACGACTCAAGCAAAAACATTCTACTAAGAGTTACGCGATCGAAGAATCGATTATACAAGGCAAACTTGAACGTCGGTAAACCAGTGTGTTTACTAGCCAACCTACATGATAAAGAATGGTTATGGCATGCAAGATTGGGTCATTTAAATTTTGACTCAATAAAGAAAATCAACTCGAAGGAATTGGTTTATGGAATACCACCCATCAAGCATACCGCAAGTATTTGTGATATATGCTTAATCGGAAAACAAAGCAGAGCACCTTTCCCACAACAGGCAAAGTCAAGATCGAAGGAACGATTGGAGTTAGTTTATGGAGACCTATGTGGTCCAATATCACCGCCTACCCCATCAGGAAAAATGTATATATTCTTGCTAGTAGATGACTACTCAAGATATATGTGGGAATATTTTCTAGATTCAAAAGATCAGGCTTTTGGAATCTTCAAAGAATTCAAACAAAGGGTGGAGAATGATCTTGGAGTCAAGATGAAGATTTTCAGAACAGATAGAGGAAGAGAATTCACATCGAAAGAATTCTCACAATACTGCAAAGACAATGGCATAGCAAGGCAATTAACTGCACCCTACTCACCACAACAAAACGAAGTCGTGGAACGGAGAAACAGAACAATACTTTCAACAACAAGATACATGATGAAAGCAACGAATATGCCACAGAACTTTTGGGCAGAAGCAGTTAGACATGCCATATTAATACTGAATTGTACTCCAACAAAATCACTTGAGGACATCACACCATATGAAGCTCTAAAAGGAAGGAAACCAAGTCTTCATCATCTCAAGATTTTTGGATGTATCGCATACGCAAAGGTACCATCACAACACTTGACAAAGTTATATGATAGAAGTGTACAAATGGTATATTTGGGCAGTGAACCAGGATCAAAGGCATATCGGTTGTTTGATCCAATAAAGAAGAAGATTCACGTAAGTCGGGACGTACAATTCAAGGAGGATGAAACATGGAATTGGGAAGAATACACTGAAGATTATGGTATAGACGGACCAGAATGGACTGATTTCGCTGTAGAGTATAAAACTCAAGAAGATCAGTACATCTCTGAAGATGATTATAATGATGATGTCACACCAGACAACAACAACCAAAATGAAGAAATTCCCAATATACCCGAGTTACCAGACTCAGCAGAACGTGAAAGATATGATGATACGCCTGTAAAAGGTTTTAGACCTCTAAATGATGTCTACGACAGATCAGACCAGATATTTAATAATGTCTACACAGAAGAGTTATTGCTGTTAGAAGATGAACCAAGGAATTTCAGAGAAGCAGCAATGGACAAAAGATGGATTCAAGCAATGGAAGCAGAATTAGACTCCATCAACAAAAACAACACATGGAAACTTACCATCCTGCCAAAGGATCACAAAGCAATTGGCTTTAAATGGGTATACTAGACAAAGAGAGACGTTGATGGAAAGATATTGAAGTACAAGGCACGCCTAGTAGCCAAAGGATACATTCAAGAACATGGCATATACTACGATGAAGTCTTTGCACCAGTAGCACGGATTGAAACAATTCGGTTGATTTTGGCTCTAGCAGCATACAACAAATGGGAAGTACATCACCTTGATGTAAAATCGGCTTTCTTACATGGAGAATTGCAAGAAGAAGTTTATGTCTCTCAACCAGAAGGATTCATAAAAGAAGGAGACGAAAGAAAAGTGTACAGACTAATAAAAGCACTCTATGGTTTGAAACAAGCACCACGAGCATGGTACACGAAGTTAGACAACACACTCAAGACACTTGGTTTCAAGAAATGCGTTTTGGAACAAGCAGTCTACACAAGAACTAACAAGGGTTCAACTCTGTTAGTAGGAGTATACGTTGATGATTTGATAATCACAGGTACATCGAAGAAGGAGATTGATAACTTCAAGGATCAAATGAAGAACAAGATTGAAATGAGCGACCTCGGTTTACTCGCTTATTACCTCGGTATAGAAGTTACACAACATGAAGGAGAAATCTCAATAAAGCAGACTGGCTACGCAAATAAGATACTCAGAGATGCAGGAATGCTCGATTGCAACGATGCAAAGATTCTTATGGAGCCAGGGCTCAAACTGACGAAATTGACAGAGGATGAATATGTTGACGCCACTGAATATCGGAGCATAATAGGATGTTTACGATATCTACTACATACAAGACCAGACCTAAGTTATCCAGTTGGATTACTTAGTCGTTTTATGCAGAAACCTCAAGAACGGCATATGAAAGCCATCAGACAAGTACCGCGCTACATCAAAGGAACAAGGAACTACGGCATAATCTACGGACATAAAGGTGGAAACAAGATTGAAGGATACAGTAATAGCAGTTACGGTGTCAACACACAAGAAGGAAAAGGCACAACAGGAATAGTGTTCTATTTCGGAAATTCACCTATCAGTTGGAATACTCAGAAGCAAGGAACAGTAGCTCTATCCTCATGCGAATCAGAGTTTATTGCAGCAACAGCGGCAGCAACACAAGCACTCTGGTTGAAGCGTCTACTCAGCAAGATCACTGAAGCTGATGAACAGAAAGTCACAATATACGTATACAACAAGTCGGCAATAGCACTCATGAAGAATCCAGTCTTTCATGGACGAAGCAAACACATCGATACTAAGTATCACTTCATTCGAGAATGTGTTGGAAGAAATGACATAGCAGTGGACTACGTCAGTGGAGATTTACAATGGGCGGGCATACTGACAAAACCATTGGCAAGGACAAGATTCGTCATCATGAGACAACTACTTGGAGTTCGAGAGCTACTTCAGCATGATCAAGATTAAGGGGGAGAATGTTAGATTAATCTTGATTATGAAACATTAGCATAAGTTTATTATTATTTAGTATAAAGTATGTATTTAGGTTGTAATGTACAAACCACCAAAGCCCCACCACCGGTAACCGACAAACGGCCAACCGCCGCCGTCAGCCACCGCCGTCAACGGCGTTTGTAACTGCCATGTAACCGCCTCCAGCGGAGTCTATAAATAGGTCTTGATTGTACAGAACTTGTATCGAAATTACGAAATAAAAGCAGAAACTTTGGTTCTTTTTGTTGTTTATCTCGTAAGAAAGCCATCAGTTTTTAATTAAGAGGATTAGGGTTACATTTGGGTTAATCAATTTGAGGCAGCCTCATTTAGTTTCCACAACTGTTTGGGTGGTTGGCTTTGAGCTCTCAATTGGCAAAAGAGAAGCAAAAAAATCGTGGGGTTTGTGATTAAACAAGTAAGTGTTCTTAATCCTTAAACATGGTTTTTATGTGATTTATAGAGGATTGCAAGATTTAATAGATGGTTTTTCTGATGAAATCTGATCAACAGTGAGCTTCATGAGGATCGATATTTTGAGTTTCAAGTGTAGAATTTATGGAGTTTTTGATGATTAATCTTAAAATTGAAACTAGGGGTTTATATCTTGATGAATTCTAGACACCTTGATGTATGAATCATGGCCTTTAATTGAGAAATCAAATTTAATTGGTAGATATTAGGGTTGTGCTTATCGACAGTTTATAGGTTTAGAAGTAGGGTGAAACATGATTCCTTCATATTCAACTAGATGATTTGTGATACCCGTCTTGGAGAACTAAATTGCGATCTGGATTACATTACGGGTGAGCTTCAATCTGTGATTTCAAATGAGTGTGTGGTGCTTGATTTGCTATCATGAGAGGGGAAACCATCAATTTACAATTCCCTTTGATAAAACCGAATTGCAATTCTCGGTTGGTTAGGATGAATTGCGATTTGTGGTTGGAGTGGAATTGCGATTTCATTGATGAACATATTTACGATCCATAAAGTGTAAGGTGATTTACGATTTGGGCAATGGCAAAACTGATGGTTGAGATGGCGTGATTAAAGACTGACATAGCGAGTAGATTTGAGGTGGATGGCACAGACTGTTAGCGTGATAGACTTCATGGTTTAGGATCAAACGCGACGCATCGGATTAGATATCGTGACGCGTCATTTATAGTTGATGTTATATTTAGTTTTGTAGTTCGATTTGTTTACACGGTTACGTTTACTCTTATAGGTGGTTCAGTAAACTATCGGTGGATTGTTTGGTTGCTACTCTTGGAGTTCAGGTGAGTTTATCAGGTTTTTAATACAGAGTGTTTACACAAAATATATACAAATAATCTACTGTAACTTACTCGTTATGTGGAAGTGATATGTGATGGATTATATAATTATTTGACTTGTGTGATGTACGATTAACCTGAAACATGATATTGTTACACGAACATGAGATGGTACTGTATGCAATGTTTATGAATGTGATTATGTTATGATTTCGTGTGATTAGATTGAAAACGAATATCATAAACAAATAATTGGACTTTCTGATAGAGGGCACGGGTAGTCTCCACTTGATGATATCATACGGGTCTAGTAGGTAGTTGATGCCTTCTAGGAATGAAAGTGTTATCCAGACAGGTCACTGGGTTTTCTAGATAAATTTGGTGGCAAGTGCTATGGGTTATGATAGACTCGTACTGGAGTGATGTGTGACCTAATGGTTAGAGTCATGTACCAAAACATCACGTAAGGTGTTGGGAGATGTTGCAAGCACACCATGGTTGCCTTCACCTAAATGACAAAAAAAGCTGCACATGGTTTGCGGCACAGTCGGAGTAGTAAAAACGGATGGGCCGTTCGGACGGAGGAAGATGAGAAGAGTAAGCTCCTGCAATTATATTATCAAAATGACTAGTAAAAATTGGCTTATTGGAAATTGAATAATTTGTATATACATGGAATATGGACGTTAATCAATTCAAGTTTAACTTATTTCCCATTATATATTTTAATGTATTCTTTTTATAACTACAAACTATGCGTACTATCACCGAAAAGATGCATGGAGATAATGGGGTCGGTCCATGAATATTCCTTTCTTTTGCAGCATTTCGCTCATTGTCTGCTTCAGTCCCCTTACGAAACCTTGAATTAAAAAGGATACCAGATATGTTAATTAATCAAATACATTTTTTAATACCAATCATATACTCATATACATCACATTACATATTGTAGTGATTATTTTATATTTACAAAGTATCCATATAAATTCACTCAATTAAGAAAGACACAATATAAAAGGTTTGTGTATGTTTATCTGTATTTTATTAAATTAAGTAATATAAAGACAACTAAAAATTGCATAGAGAACATCTTCTAAGGTCTTGTCACTTAGGCCTTATTTGGTTTGAAGGAACTTATGGATTCTGTGGGAATTGAAATCCAATTCCTAGAAAATCTAATGTTTGGTTCACTTTGGAATTGAAATTTTAGGAGGTGTTTGGTTGAAGTATTGGTTTTCGGGGATTTGGATTTTATAGTGGGATTTGCATTTTGTGGGAATTCATTTGGTGGGATTTTAATTCCCATTCTTCTGTTTGGTTCATAATATGCTCCCACACACCAACCACCACATCTAAACCCATCACCATCACTAAACCCATCAACACCACCACCAACCACCACATCTGCTCCCACACACCAACCACCACATCTCCTTGCCGGCGACGGTTTCTGTCGGCGATGAACGAAGGAGGCAGCGAATGGACGAAGACAGATAGTGAACGGTTTCTGTCTAGGTTTCTAGAGGATGACAGACGACGTAGACGGCGAATGGCGGCGACGAAGAACTAGGGTTTCTTCAAACAGACGATGACAGACGACGAAGATGGCGAATGGTAGTGACAGACTAAGGTTTCTTTGAACAGATGAAGACTAACGGACTAGGTTTTCTTCGTATAGACGAAGACGAACGGACGAAGACGAACGGCGGCGATCTAGGGTTTCTGTGACGACGGCGAACGGACTTGTGACGACGGCGACGACCTTGTGATAACGGCGAAATAAAGTTTCCGTGGTGAACTGTTTCTGTCGTTCGTCAGAATAATAGCCGGAGGGTCGCCGGAGTTCGCCGGAGCAAATGACTCAGTTGTGGGATTTCAGAATACCGGGGGTGGGAGGATTTCTAAATCCCTCATTCATGGATTTTAAAGATTCCTGGGAATTTAAATCCTCTATCCCTTTGCAAACCAAACACCATATTTGGAGGGATTTGAATTCCCAATCCCATGAAATTCCTCCAAATACCTTCAACCAAACATCCCCTTAGGGAATTAAAATCCTTCATGGGAGGGAAACTAAAATCCTTCAAGTTAAGGCGGGATTTTAAAATCATTACCATTATACCCTCAAGCCCTAGAATATCATTTATCTATTCACGTTTTCTTAACCCATGACAAACATTTCAAACACTTCGAAGCATACCTCCGCCTACTGCCCTTCGCGTCATTGTTCGTCAGTCGAAGTTCGTCCCTCGCCAATCGACGTTCGTCAATCTCCTTTGTCCGTTCTTCAGTTGACTTCGCCGCCTTCCTCAGTCATCAACCGCCACCGGCGGTAAGTTCTCTCTCTCTCTCTCTCTCTCTCTCTCTCTCTCTCTCTCTCTCTCTCTCTCTCTCTCTCTCTCTCTCTCTCTCTCTCTCTCTCCGTCGTTGTTTCCGGGTTATTGAAAATCAGTGGCTGTTGAAAATCAATAACATTGTAGGCTATTGAACTTGTTACCTCGGCTAATTTCTTATCTCAACTTATTTGTTGCATTTGAAAACGAAGTTGGAACTTGTATGTTTAATATTACTACTGATTTGTTGATGATTTTGTGGGTAAACCATATATTTGATATTGATTGCAACTAATTTATTATTGCAACTAATTTTGTTGCTGTTAAGAATAAAGTTTGAACTCGTAGCTTTGATATTACAACTGATCATTTATTGCTTATTTTGTGGATGCAGAATATGTTAATAAGATTTTATTGAATTTAATAAATGGAATATGAATAGAATATGTTGAATATGATTTTTTGTTCATCATCTTGAATATAAATTTGTATGCGCAGGAAAAATGTACCGACTTAATATAATAGCACAAAACCGTAGACAACAACAAACTTCATTGATTTTGACATGGTGGAACGTGGTTTTGCACATTGTTGTAGTCCTCTTGTTAATGATGTTTAGAAAACATAGAGATAATTTAGCCGAATCTATGTTTGCATCTAGGGTCACTGCTAATTAAATAAAGTGTATTGTATTGTATTGATTACCTATAAACTTGTGTATATGTAATGTATTGTTGGATTTTTTTTGTTGGATTTATTATGTTGGATTTACTTTGTTGGATTTACTTTGTTGGATTATTGAAATATTATCGTTATTTTTATAGGTATGACAAGTCAAGTTAGATTATATAGGCCATGGACAAGTAATGAAGAAGCAAAAGCTAGTTGAGGCCTTGGTGAATATGACAAATGCGGGAGGATTAAAAGATGATAATGTTTCAAATTGGGTTATTTACAATATCTAGAGCATGCCTCGAAACAATCATTTTCAAATTCTGGTCTTTTAGATAATCCACATATTGCGTCGAAGACAAAAACTATGAAAAACAATTGCAAACGTGTGTATGACATGGTAAACGGTTGAAACACGAGTGAGTTTGGCTATGACCCCGTAAAACAATGTGATACTGCAGATGAACCGGTTTGGGAATCATGCCTCCAGGTACGAATTATTATAATTATATTGTTACTTAATAAGCGACTAAATGAAAATATTACGGTTTTTGATTTTTATATAAATAATAATGTTGGTAAAAAGGTTCATAAGGATGGCCCTAGATGGAAAAACAAAACATTTATTTACTAGGAAGATCTTTGCATTGTTTTTTGGAAAGACCAAGCACAAGGAAATAGAGCTATAATTTTTGTTGAGATGGAGCAATAGGTGAACTTGAAACAATCACAAGAGTCGGATGATGATTATCTTGATTCAGACAACGCTATTAGTGGTAATACAAACTTTCAACATGATGAGACTTCCCCAAATGTTCTTTCAAGGAAGAGGAAGAATCGATGTGATGACGCGTTCAACAATGTGGTTGGGTTGATAATAGAAAGTCTCAAATAAATATCAAAAGACTTGAGCCAGTGTATTAAGTTTGACATGAAAATCAACAATTTGAGTGAGAATATCCCTCTGGAGATTCTAAAGATAAATTCACTAACCTAATTCGAGAAGTTCAAAGCTCTGACCAAGATAAGAAGTGACTCTATAAACGTACAAAACTTTTGGCAACCGGAAGAAAGCGATAGGGAGGCTTTAGTCAAATACATTTTGGAAGTGTAGTATAATAATTGGGATGTTATTTTGGATGATTGATATTTTGGATATGTAAGATTTTTATAACTCTATTATGTTAAAATCATCCCAAGTATATCTTCGATTGGATGTATCGAAAGATTAGTAGATTATTTTGGTAACTTTATGACAATTCGTATTGTAATGATTTTAACTTATTATGTTTATTAACATGTTTATTAGCATGATATTAAAGTTTACATAATAACTTTTAGATAAAAGTTATAAAACAAACTAAAATTAGGTAAAAAAATATGAAGGGTAATTCCATCATTTTACATGACTGAAATCAAATTCATCTACATTGTCTATGAACCAAACAGAATATGGAAATGGATTCCAATTTCCTTTCCTGCCAACTAAATAGATTACAGATTCAAAATTTAATTTCTAACAGATTCCAAATTCTTTAGAAACATTCTCCGAACCAAATGTCACCTTAGACCCTTTAGCACCCAACATTTTATTAACAAACACGCACACACCATAATATGTTGTCACGTTTTTAGGATTCATTCTAACACATTAATTTAAGAATTAGCTTTTGATATTATAGCCTAGCGGTATATGGTGTTGTAAGATGATGCTCATTCCTAAGAGGTTGTGGGTTCAAGTCCCGGCGTGGACAGTGAAGTAAATTTAGGAGTAGGTTTAGAGAGTGCGTGTGTTTGCCGTTAAAAAAAAGCTAGTTAATTTATATCCGTGTGTTGGATCAGGTTTGAAGATAAACAAAATATAGAAACGGGCACTTAAACAAACAAACACACACATATATAAAGTGGGAAAATTTCGAACATAAGGATTGTAATACATCACTTGATTCTTAGGTTATAACCATTTAGTATTATTAATCTTAACAATTAAATTACTTACTATCACATCTTGATACCTATATTACCTTTTACTAACATTCTGTAACAAAAGTATATAATTATTCAATAAAAAAATTAAGAATAAAGTTTTAAGCAAAAATTTAACGATGATATGAAGTTTTTTCTAATATGATTATTATTATTATTATTATTATTATTATTATTATTATTATTATTATTATTGTTATTATTATTATTATTAATTATAAAAGGTCCATCTTATACTTAAGTTTGAACCATAAACGTAAACTAAAAAAAGAGAAGAATATGCACACATAAAATATCAATAAAAAAGTTTTTTATTAGAAAAACTTATTTCCTAGTTGCATAATTGAATTGAAAACCTAAATTTTAAAAATAAAATAAAAGAAAGTTATTCTAAAAAGTTACTTTATATATATATATATATATATATATATATATATATATATATATATATATATATATATATATATATATATATATATATATTAATAATTTGCCAGTTAAAAAAAACAAAAGAAAAAAAAACACCCGTACATACATGCTATAAGAGATGAACTCAAAGCTCACTTCCACATACTAAAGCTTTGCTTATCTTTTTTCTAAAGGTAAACGGATTTTATTGAAAAAACTTTAAAACAAAAGTTTCAAAGATCAAGACAAAAGTACATATCAAACAAATAGAAACAAGATAGATGAAATCAATGAAAATCAAAGGGAGTACTACGCTATCTACTTAATTCAATAATAAAGAAGGTTTTTTTGTTGTTAATCATAAAGTCGATACCTTTTGCTTTTGTGGAAATAAATCCTCCTCTTTGATTCTTTAGGGTCCTTGATATTGCCATAAATGAGCTTATTTCTTCTCTTCCAAATAAGTCTTAAAACCACCGAGCATGCATACTGCTTACTTTGAACCGATCAACGGATGCTGGAAAGCCAGAGAATGATTTGAAAGACTCGATGGAGTCTAGTTTGCTGGAACTCACTCCCTACCATGCCTAGGTTTTACACCATAAACTTTGGACGTATAAACATATGAAGAAACAATGATGCAGGTCCTCAACTTTCAGCATTACAAAAAGAACATAGACTACCCCATTGGGACTAATTGTGTTTTGAATGGATGACATTGTTAACAAGTCTCCATAGAAAGATATTAACCTTTCCTCGTAGTAGCCGACTCCATTTTCACCCAGAATCTGATCCAATCCCACCCACGACCTGTTTTTGTACAGGTTTGTTGCCTCCCAACCCAGATTTGTTGCACTTTTGGTCTGCGGTCAAATTGAAATGACCAATATGTCCTTATCCCGTTATTTTATTTATTTTCTTAATTTCAATTCATTTTTCTTGAACATTAATTACATTTCTTATATATTCTTCATTTTCCAATTTCAATAAAATTTACTCCCCCGTTTCTCTCTCTCTCTCTCTATATCTCTCTCTCACTCTCTATCTCACTTTATCTTCCCCATTCCTTTTTCCATCTCCCACTCTTCATTACCCATCTATGTCATTACCACCGTAACTACCCTACTACCACTACCGTCACCACCCAACTACCACCATCGCCATCAGCCAATTGCCATCACTGTCACCATGGTTACAAAAAATTGAAGATGAACTTAATCAAAATTGAACAATTAAACCTACAAATGAAGATCCGAACACACTCGAACAAGATCACCACCACCGTAGATTTGTGTGAATACCACCACCGATTCTAAAAAAAGTAGCACCACCACCGATTTTTATCTAACAAAGCATGGATTGAAAACCTAAAAAAAGAACTTGGAGTCGACATCCTATTAGCACATTTGTGATTTAAACATATGTGTTTTGAAACTTAGATGTTGCAAATTTCAAACACATATTTAGTTTTAAAATAGAAAAACTTAAATACATTTGCAAACCCAAAATGAGTCCAAGAGGCATCTTAAAATAGGAAAACATAAAGCCTGATAGGCCCACTTGAAACCAACTCATGGCTTCATGTTTGTGTAAATACGAGGTATTTAGTACCCGCGTGTTGAAGCGGGGTTTGAAACATTATATATGTCGTGCTATAAAAACTAACTCTTGCGTTATATATAGTAAACATGATTCATATTTTTACATAGTACTACTCATATCATTTGGTTTGAGTTCAAAAGTATAGGTATGATAAAGTTTATATCAAAATATGAATAAAAATGTGATCATCAAATATAATTTATATTTACCCCGAACATTATATGTTAAATGTTAAAAGAGAAACCAAATAACATGTAATATTAGTTGTTTTAATTTGATAATAATAATAATAATAATAATAATAATTGAAATTAATTGTATAAAAGCAAAGCTGGAACAAAATATCATTAAAAGAAAGTGGCGCACTTTGCTGCAATTATGGGGTAGCAAACCTAGGTCTAAGGTGAAAATTATAAAAAGAAAAAAGTGCATGAGAAAAGAGTCGACCTTTCATCACATCTCTCTTCAAAAACCCATTTGCCACTAAGCCAACCAAACTTTACTGAATTTAACCATCTTTAAAATTAATAGACTAACAATTAGCAGGTTATGTTCATTCTATGTGTGATTAACACATCTGCGATTCAAACTTAGATTTCACACATTTGATATTAAAACACATATTGAAAACCAGAAAACACCCGATTCACACATGGAAAAGTAAATATGAAAACTCAAAAAAATAGATCTGTTTGTGAAGAAATATATATATATATAGAGAGAGAGAGAGATCATATATCTTGAACGTGGTAGTGATGCTCGTGTTGACAGCAGAAGGTGGTGGTGGGAATCAGGGACAGACCTAGGATTTCAAATGGGTGGTGACACCATTTGAAATGAGTGGTAGCACTGACTCGAAAAATTGAAACTTACACTATGAAATTGTAGCACCGCCTCAAAAAAATAAAATTTACACTACGCAGATAAATTTAATTGGTGTGTGCCCCCACCGGCTTACCCTTGGGTCCGCCCTTGGTGGGAATCAAAGTTCATAGGTGACTAGTAGAATGAAAGAGGGAATATGACGGTGGAAGAATGAAATGCGGGAAAGTTAAATGAGAATGACCTTGTTTTCCATAGCAAAAATTGTAACACCGCAAAAATACAAGCCATATTTTTTTTTTTTTAAATCACAGCGGAAGTAATACGTTATAAAACTAAAAAGGAAATAACATTAAAAGTTAAAACCAACACTGTACAAACATACAGTACTTCCTTTAGTGTTACAAAACATTTCATAAAGTATGGCTCATCATTCTAAAACCCAAAATATCAGAGCTACGGTCAAACTTTCCCTGTACACAAAAGCTGCAACCTACCGTGCCCTCAAAACCTGAAACGGAGAGTTAGGGTGGGGAATTAGCACAAAGCTAAGTGAATGAAAATCAAGCCACAAGCAATTAAAGCATAACCACAACGATCACAAGAACAGTTTATCTCAAATATCAAAGGACCGGCGGCTCTGCCGAGCCTACGATCAATGCTGGCCATAGCAATGATCTACCGATAGCCATCTGCTAACTGGCACAGTTAAACCCCCTCTGCTACAACAAATGCGACAGAGGATCTAAAACTGCCTAACCAGAAGCAACTGACCCAGCCCAAAACCACGCTTAGCTGACCTCTGCCACAAACATCATGAGCACAATTTCATGCCTTGATACTCATATCTTGAACACAATTTCAATAATCATCACATAACCAATCAAACAATCATATCAGACTAAACAGTCTATCGCATGATTAATCGTATAAAAATCCAAGTAACCATAACAGTTACAACTAAAACCACTGGTGCATTAAAGTCCACTCACCTGTGTTCTCCAACACCACACTCAGTATTCTAATGTCACTGAGCCTTCTCGTTTCCTGAAACACATCATAACTTAGTCAGTAATTGGGATTACATTCCAATCTACAAAAACGACAACTCTCATTGGCTACAAGCAATAAGATTACAGAATTAACGTCTGTATCACTACGCACGTAATGGAGTCACTACGCACGTAGTGGACTCCACTTCGCACGTATTGAACTTTCAAACTTACGAAGTGGCTAACCCACTTCGCACGCAATGGGAACTGGTACGCACGTAGTGGACTACACTCCGTGCGACCAAAACCCATTGACTTCATCTTTTTTATCATGCACTACTCACGCAATGGAGTCACTACGCACGTAGTGGACTCCACTTCGTACGGCCAAAACACAACATTCAAGAACTTCCTAAACAAAACCCGACATAAACAACACAACACACCTCTTGCTCGAAAACCAACCGTTAACTCTCGCTTTAGAACTCGAAAACAGATTTACGGACTCAAGTTGAGTAAAAGTGGGTTTTTGGTTCTCTCTCTTTTCTCTTATGCAGCCAAACAAATGAGAACTCACATATCAAAAGCTATATATATAAGTCAAAACTGAACATATTACACTACACAGTGCAAACACTGATATCTGAGATACAGAAACCTAAATAAAGCGGTCCTACTCAAGTCAAAAACATGCAACAAGGTAATATTCGGGACCCTCGTATAAAAACGAATCATATGATATCAATAACATATAAAAATATTAAACTAATATTTTTACTTCTTACCTCGCGGTCCAATTTAAAATACCAAGTAAGCATCAAATAAATATATAAATAAATAGCAAATAATTATTAACAATCAAATATACTAATATAAACAATTAAATAACTTACCACCGTCACGAAACAACTAGGCCCTAAACACGGGTGTTACAAATCTCTCCCCCTAAAGAAGATTCCGTCCCCGGAATCTAATCGCGCTCAAATAGGCTAGGGTAGCGGTTCCTCATGTCTGTCTCGGTCTCCCATGTTAAATCTGAACCCAAACTATGCTTCCATTTAATCAAAACCATAGGAATCTCTTTCCTCCGAAGCTTCGTTGTTTTACGATCAACTATCTCAACTGGTTCTTCTATTAATCGCTTTTTCGAATCAACTTTCAGATCATGAACTGGGAGAATCTGACTTTCATCCTCAACATTACATTTACGTAAGAAACAGACATTAAAAGTATCATGAATACCCGCTAACTCTGGTGGAAGATCAAGAGTAACAGTCTGGTCGTTGACTATCTGTCGTATGCGAAACGGACCAATGTATCGTGGAGCAAGTTTCCCACGTTTCCCAAAACGAATAACCCCTTTCCACGGAGAAACTTTCAAATAAACCAACTCACCTTCAACAAACGTAACTGGTCTGCGGCGTGGATCTGCGTACATCTTTTGTCTGTCTCTGGCAACTTTCAACTTTTCCCGAGCAATAGCAACTTTCTCAGCCGTCATCTGAACAATTTCGGGACCCGCAAACTGTTTCTCACCTGCCTCTAACCAACAAGTAGGAGTACGACAGCGACGACCGTATAACATCTCATAAGGTGGCATATCGATACTCGAGTGATAAGAATTATTATACGCAAATTCAATCAAAGGCAAGTGTGAATCCCAAGATCCACCATATTCTAACACACAGGCGCGTAACATATCCTCAAGTGTCTGAATAGTACGCTCACTCTGACCGTCTGTCTGAGGATGATAAGCTGTACTCAAATTAACACGCGTCCCCAATGCATGATGTAAACTCCTCCAAAAGTTAGAAACAAATCTAGGATCTCGATCAGAAACAATAGAAAGAGGAATACCGTGCCGTGATACAATCTCATCGATGTACAACTGAGCTAATCTGCTGAGTGAAGCTGTCTCACTGGTGGCAAGAAAGTGAGCACTCTTCGTCAAACGGTCAACAATCACCCAAATTTTATCATGTTTCCGCTGGGTACATGGAAGTTTGGATACAAAATCCATCGTGATGTGTTCCCATTTCCACTCTGGTATCTCCAACTGTTTCAAAGACCCGTAAGGTTTCTGGTGCTCTGCTTTGACCTGAGCACAAATATGACACGTTCCCACAAACTTTGCAACATCTGTCTTCATAGTAGGCCACCAATACAGCACTTTAAGATCGTTGTACATTTTCGTGCTACCAGGATGAACAGACAATCTTGACTTGTGAGCCTCTGCCAAAATCAAACCCCGAAGCTCTCCAAACAATGGCACCCACACACGGGACTGATAAGTCTTCAATCCGCGCGAATCATTAATCAAATCATCTTTTCTCTTCATCATAATCTCTAACTTCAGATTTTCATCTTTTAAAGCTTCTAACTGAGCAGATTTAAGCCTATCCACTAAGTCAGAAACGATCTCAACTCGCATAAATCGAATACTATCACCAGCTCCCTTGCGGCTCAAAGCATCTGCTACAACATTTGCTTTCCCCGGGTGATATCGAATCTCACAATCATAATCCTTAATGAGTTCTAACCACCGTCTCTGCCGCATATTAAGTTCTTTCTGGGAAAATACATACTGCAGACTCTTATGATCAGTACAAATAACACATTTCGTACCATATAAGTAATGCCTCCACAGTTTCAACGCAAAGACTACAGCTGCAAGTTCTAAATCATGGGTTAGATAATTCTTCTCGTGTGGTTTCAATTGCCGTGAAGCATAAGCAATAACCCGATCATGCTGCATTAAAACACAACCCAAACCTGCAAAGGAAGCGTCACAGTACACTACAAATTCATCAGAACCATCAGGTAGTGCAAGAATAGGAGCCTGACATAATAGTTGTTTCAACGTCTGAAAAGCTGTCTCCTGTTCATTATTCCACTTAAATGGCACATCTCTACGGGTTAATTTCGTTATAAGACTCGCAATTTTCGAAAAATCTTTAATAAATTTGCGATAATAACCCGCCAATCCCAGAAAACTTTTAATCTCAGATGATGTTTTAGGAGCACTCCAGTTCATAACTGCTTCAACTTTAGCCGGATCGACTTTAACCCCATCTTTACAGATAACATGCCCCAAAAATTGAATCTCCCGCATCCAGAATTCACATTTAGAAAATTTTGCAAAAAGTTGCTCCCGTTTTAAAGTTTCTAAAACTTGCCTCAAATGAAGATCGTGCTCGGACTCAGTTTTAGAATAAACCAAGATGTCATCGATAAATACAATCACGAATTTATCCAAAAACGGCCGACAGACCCTATTCATTAAATCCATAAATACGGCAGGGGCGTTAGTTAAACCGAAAGGCATAACTAAAAACTCATAATGACCATATCTGGTACGGAAAGCGGTTTTAGGAATATCAACATCTGAAACACGTACCTGATGATAACCCGAGCGTAGATCAATTTTAGAAAAATAAGAAGCACCCTGCAGCTGATCAAACAAATCATCAATTCTGGGTAAAGGGTATTTATTTTTAACCGTTCTCTTATTTAGCTCCCTGTAGTCAATACACATACGCAAAGTGCCGTCTTTCTTTTTCACAAAGAAAACCGGTGCACCCCACGGAGAAGAACTAGGACGAATAAAACCCCTGTCTAACAAATCCTGAATCTGTGTCATCATCTCGCGGATTTCAGAAGGAGCTAACCGGTAAGGAGCTTTAGCCACTGGGCTCGAACCTGGAATCAAATCAATCCTATATTCTACCTCACGAACCGGAGGCAACCCAGGTAATTCATCGGGAAACACTTCCGGGTATTCCGAAACCACCCGAATAACAGAAACATTATGTTTCTACTTTTTAACATCAACCACATGAGCAAGGTAGGATTCACACCCTTTGGCCAGAGATTTTCTAGCCTTCATATACGAGATAATAGGAAAAGCAGGTCTAACCCTCTCCCCGCGAGCCACTACGTATGACCCATCAGGTAAAGGAAATGAAATCAGTTTTCTATGGCATTTTATAACAGCTCGGTTCTGACTCAACCAATCCATACCCATAACAGCATCAAAACCAACTATAGACATTAACAGAAAAGAAACAGGAAAGCATGTACCATCAATATCAATTTCAGCCCCAGACACAGCCGTTGTGACTGGAACCGTTTTACCATCAGCTATCTCTACTTCTAATGGAGCAGCAACATTTGAAGTAGGCAATTTCAATTTATCACAAAATGGCACAGAAATAAACGAACGATTGGCACCAGAATCAAATAACACACGTGCAGGTATAGAATTTATGAGAAACATACCCGTGATGACATCATCAGTAGCAGCAGCATCATCTACTGACATCCGGAATGCTCTACCCTCAGCTGACGGAGGGTTCTTCCTTTTCTGTCCTGAAGCGGACGAAGATCCCACAACCGATCCCGATACCGACCCAGTCCCCGATTTCTTACCCACACGGCACTCACCTACTCTGTGCCCCTCCTTTTGACAATTCCAACAAACACTCCTCGGAAATCTACAATTCTTCAATTCATGCCCAAACTGACCACAACGCATACATCTGGCTGTCTGTAGGGTACAAAGTCCATGATGAACAGACTTACATTTATTACACCACGGGGCTCTTTGGGTAGACCCACCAGATGTAGGCCTACGATTCTGACTGTTCTGACTCTAACCCTGTCCTTGACGTTGACTTCCCTGACCTCCTTGAGTTCCCTGCCGATGTTGGGTATTAAAATAATCAAACCGGGATTTCTGTTGAAAGATTCTATCTTTATTCAACTTCTCCTTGGCTTGAGCATCACCCTCGGCTGACTTAGCTAGGGTAAAAGCTTGAGATAAAGTGCTAGCCCACCTGGTAGCACTCCTGTAATCTGGATGCAAAGCTCTCACAAAATGCTGAACTCTTGAAGCTTCGTCCGGAACCCACTGCTGTGCAAATCGTAACTTCTCATTGAATTGCCTAATCAATTCATCCACAGACATATTATCGGTCATCTGCAAATCCATGAACTCCTTCTTGATTCGTTCCATCTCAAAAGATCCACAGTATTGCTCACAAACCTTTCCCTCAAATTGCTCTCAAGTAATACTACTCATCTGCTGCTTTGTAAAATGACCTGTAATCGAATCCCACCATACCATGGCATCTCCTTTGAGTCTTTGAGTAGCATATAATACTCGCACTTTCTCTTCGCATTCCGCAGTATCCAAGGCCTTGGTCATCTCCCTTAACCAATTCAAAGTTTTATTGGGGTCCGTACTACCGCTATACTCTGAAGGTCTACAATCCATGAATTGCTTAAATTTATTATGTTGACCAAATCCTGGGTAGGGGTAAGCTCCTGGTGCAGTAAATTGATAGATAATCGGCTGTTGTGCACCCTGTGAATCAACAGTAGAATATGGAACAGAAAATGGTACTGAAAGTGGTGGTGTTGTTGACACTGTAGCAACAGCTGCTGTTGGAATTGGTGTTTGAGAATTCTGTATCAACCTCTGCTGCTCAAAGTTGTGAACGGTTTCTCGAAACTCCTGTAGTTCACTTTCAAGTTGAAATATATAATCATTCTGAGTTGTATCTATTTCTCTACCCGAAGTGTTGACTATTACTGGATTCTCTAAAACTGGAATTGTAGAAGTTCCAGCTTGAGCAAGGGTCACCGGAATCTCGGTTGGGATCTCTTGACTTGCCATATCTATTACAATCACATCACCTCCAAACTTATTAGACAATCGTTAGTACACACACACAACAAATCCAAACACTCTAATTCCCCCACAGGAAAGTTTGACCATCCTCGAGCCAAGATTTGGGAATTGAACACTCTAAACGTGCTCGCATGCCAAACCAGGGTTCTGATACCAAATTGTAACACCGCAAAAATACAAGCCATATTTTTTTTTTTAAATCACAGCGGAAGTAATACGTTATAAAACTAAAAAGGAAATAACATTAAAAGTTAAAACCAACACTGTACAAACATACAGTACTTCCTTTAGTGTTACAAAACATTTCATAAAGTATGGCTCATCATTCTAAAACCCAAAATATCAGAGCTACGGTCAAACTTTCCCTGTACACAAAAGCTGCAACCTACCGTGCCCTCAAAACCTGAAACAGAGAGTTAGGGTGGGGAATTAGCACAAAGCTAAGTGAATGAAAATCAAGCCACAAGCAATTAAAGCATAACCACAACGATCACAAGAACAGTTTATCTCAAATATCAAAGGACCGGCGGCTCTGCCGAGCCTACGATCAATGCTGGCCATAGCAATGATCTACCGATAGCCATCTGCTAACTGACACAGTTAAACCCCCTCTGCTACAACAAATGCGACAGAGGATCTAAAACTGCCTAACCAGAAGCAACTGACCCAGCCCAAAACCACGCTTAGCTGACCTCTGCCACAAACATCATGAGCACAATTTCATGCCTTGATACTCATATCTTGGACACAATTTCAATAATCATCACATAACCAATCAAACAATCATATCAGACTAAACAGTCTATCGCATGATTAATCGTATAAAAATCCAAGTAACCATAACAGTTACAACTAAAACCACTGGTGCATTAAAGTCCACTCACCTGTGTTCTCCAACACCACACTCAGTATTCTAATGTCACTGAGCCTTCTCGTTTCCTGAAACACATCATAACTTAGTCAGTAATTAGGATTACATTCCAATCTACAAAAACGACAACTCTCATTGGCTACAAGCAATAAGATTACAGAATTAACGTCTGTATCACTACGCACGTAATGGAGTCACTACGCACGTAGTGGACTCCACTTCGCACGTATTGAACTTTCAAACTTACGAAGTGGCTAACCCACTTCGCACGCAATGGGAACTGGTACGCACGTAGTGGACTACACTCCGTGCGACCAAAACCCATTGACTTCATCTTCTTTATCATGCACTACTCACGCAATGGAGTCACTACGCACGTAGTGGACTCCACTTCGTACGGCCAAAACACAACATTCAAGAACTTCCTAAACAAAACCCGACATAAACAACACAACACACCTCTTGCTCGAAAACCAACCGTTAACTCTCGCTTTAGAACTCGAAAACAGATTTACGGACTCAAGTTGAGTAAAAGTGGGTTTTTGGTTCTCTCTCTTTTCTCTTATGCAGCCAAACAAATGAGAACTCACATATCAAAAGCTATATATATAAGTCAAAACTGAACATATTACACTACACAGTGCAAACACTGATATCTGAGATACAGAAACCTAAATAAAGCGGTCCTACTCAAGTCAAAAACATGCAACAAGGTAATATTCGGGACCCTCGTATAAAAACGAATCATATGATATCAATAACATATAAAAATATTAAACTAATATTTTTACTTCTTACCTCGCGGTCCAATTTAAAATACCAAGTAAGCATCAAATAAATATATAAATAAATAGCAAATAATTATTAACAATCAAATATACTAATATAAACAATTAAATAACTTACCACCGTCACGAAACAACTAGGCCCTAAACGCGGGTGTTACAAAAATGCACCTTCATCGATATTCAATTTATCTTGTCATTTCTTCTTTATTGATTTAGATACTCATCATCATCCCGTCGAATCCACCAACAGGTTCAATAGAGGCTTAGCAGTGTCTAAAGCCTCCTATCTCTCAAAGCTCCAGCAAGGTTCGGGGCTATTGTGTATTATGGATCATATTATATAAATAATATTAAAATATAAAAAATCTATTTATAAGTAATCATATTTTAAAATATATAAAATATTTTATATATTAATGATTATACATAAATTTTAGTATTATTATATTCTTAAATCTTAAGCTATCGTTTTTGCTCATCCTAATTATAAATATGCTATTTACGCTTTATAACATTTCAAAATATAATATATAACCAAATTTTTGATTTTGTCATTTTAAATTTTTTATAATCAATGTAAATTCTTTTTAGTTATAACCGATAAATATTTAACTGAATTACCACTTATTTGTAACAATAATGATTAATGGGTTCTACAAAAAAACACAATCATGTTTTTGTATTATGATATCACGTTTTTGCCGTCACATTTATTCTCCTCACTTCGACTCTTCCATAGCTGGTTTGGAGTTAATGCCATATGTCCCCCCATTTAAGAGAAAATTTCTTTTATATCCTCCTACAACTCTTAAATTACTTTTATATCCTTATAAACTTTTAAATTACTTATATATCCTTCCAAACTTTCAAAACTCTCATATATGTCCAAATACCTATTTTAATAATTATTAAATCATTTAAATATCAATTATTATTATTATCATCAAATTAAATTATTACAAATTACTATATTGCCATTACATTATCTAAACCTAATTTTTTTTTTTAAAACAACATCTTCAATCTCTTATGGATCAGAACAAGATTATCAAGATCGAGATTAGGCCTGTCAATAGGTCAGATCTTGCCCCAGATCCGATCCGATCTGCCCCATTTATATGATCCAACGGGTCTAAAAATTGGATCCAACGACCCAATAAGAGATCCAATAGGTCGACCCATTTAATTGGATCACTACGTGGGTCGATCCAAGATCTGTCTGGGTCGATCCATTTAATATTAAACTACAATTTAATATTAACAGTCATCCACTATCATCAATTTATCAGTCACCACCCGCCGCCGCAACCACCGTCAAGACCGCCACCGTCACCACCGCTGCTGCCGCCTGTTACCACCCCCACCACTCGCCGTCGCCACCACCACCACCATTTGTTACCGTCTCCGTCACGGCCGCCGCCGCCCCTACCGCCGCCGCCCGTTACCGCTCCCGCCAACGTCACCGCTGCCACTTTCACCACCCACCGCTGCCGTTGATATCGTCACGATCACCATCTCCACCACCGCCGCCGTTGCCGCTGTCACCCGTTACCGTTCCCACCACCAGCCGCCGCCGCCACCACCGTCACAACCGCTGACACCACCTCCACCATAGCTACCGTTACCGCCGTCACCAATAACAGCTACATTGCAATTAACTTCAAAATTGATATGGACTTCCTAATGGATTTCAAAACACTGTTGCCGAGAATTAAAAGAATAACAAACAATCGATACTGTTAATTGTGTTCATATTAATTGTTGAATATTTTACGAATTAGTGAATTACTAATCAGCGAGCCAGCATTCAAGCTTCTTTCAATTATTGGATATCTTACATTCATAGTAATTCACATAAAAAGAAAATCACGATTTTGCATGATCTGATTGTTTTGAAGAGAAATTGGACATATTACATTCATAGTAATACACATAAAAAGAAAATAAGGAAATTGCATGATCTGATCGTTTTGAAGAGAAATTGCAGATGATGACGATAATAATAAACAATAAAACAGAAAGTAGGGTTACCGGCGCAGGTTTTCTCGATGACGAGCTTAAAAATGACATAAATCTCGAGAGCATGGATGACCTCAGCAACAATATATGAAGAGGTTATCGTGGTCTTAAACAACCATAGGAATAACAACGATAGTGGCAATGGCGGATGAAGGCCTTGATTTTGGTTGGTAGGGTGGGGTAGGGTAGGGTAAGATAGGGTGGGGTAAGGTGGGGTAGGGGTAGGGTAGGGTGAGGTGCTGGTGGGGTAGGGGTAGGAAAAATATTTGATAGATAATTAGATAAATACTAATAAATAAATAATATTAAATGGGTCGCTCTGGGTCAAGATTCATTAGCAATAGATCCGATCCAAATCCAATTAAATGGATCTTGATTATGATGGGTCAGATCCAAATCCAATTAAATGGGTCTACGGGTCAGGTCAGATCTTTAAAAGATCTGATCCGATCCGCCCCATTGACAGCCCTAATCGAGATCTTACATAGGATCATTTTTGTGTTTGCAAGATAGGATCGTAGGATCGAGATCGGGATCTTAAGATCCTACCACAAGTCACTAAAAATCTTTTAGTTTTTTTATATTGTATAAATTTTATCAAAAACCAATTATATAACAGTTTTACTAGAGAATGAATCATTAAACTTTAGAATAACATGCATTAAACCGTCCAAATTTTAAATATTAAGAGCATAGATGAAAATTCACCACAATTTATTGGTTTACATATTACAATAAAATTTTATATGTGATTCTTAAACACAATCAACAAATCTAGAACACACTATACGTAACATTAATTTCTTATTTCATAAAATGTCTTCTTCTCGTATACTTCTATCTCTTATAATAAAAGAAAAATAAAAATATGATGTATGTAAAGTAGAAAACTTCAAACAATTATTTTTAACACAAGCTTGACCACTTAAAAATTTGAAAACAATAAAGTAAAATAATAGTAATAATAAAAATATATAAAAATAAAAATGTAAAATAATAGTAGTATTAAGAAATGTAAAAAAACCAAAAAAATGTGGGATCGTAGGATCGTATACGATCTTACGATCTCACCTACGATCTTACGATCCTGAGTACGATCCTACCTATTTACGATCCTATATACGATCCGGCGCGTTTTCGGTTGGTAGGATCGTACGATCCTACGATCCTACGATCAAGATCGCGATTTTGATAACCATGGATCAGAACCCTCTCGGCCTTCCCTGCGTAGGAATCTAGCTTCAATCAAGAGAAGCAGTAATCGAATGAAGATGATGTTCTAGTTTCCCGTTTGATCTCGACAACAGGTTATAGATTTCCCCCATTACTCCCCTGACAACAGGTTTCCCGATTTCCCGATTGATCTCGACAACCCTAGAAAACGAGTGGAATCAGTGGTTTCGTTAGTGAAACAGTCAGGTTAGTTTTCTTAACTCGTAACTATGATTTATCGTTTGTTTTTTGGTGCTTTGGGATGATTTGGATCGGTCGACACTCGACATTAGGTAAATCACTTGAACAGAGGCTACGACGGTACGACCCATTTGGTTGAATATGCAATTAGTTTATGGATTTGGTTTTTATCAACACAAATAAAGAAACATTTACATCATATTCCAAATAGAGACATTTCGGGCCATATAATGCAGGAAATATGAGCTTTAATAGCTGTAAAAAATGGGTGGAAAATA
The DNA here is from genome assembly GCA_947179395.2 of Pulicaria dysenterica. Taxonomy (NCBI): domain Eukaryota; kingdom Viridiplantae; phylum Streptophyta; class Magnoliopsida; order Asterales; family Asteraceae; genus Pulicaria; species Pulicaria dysenterica. The sequence goes on along the minus strand of OX359290.1, from coordinate 74,971,321 downwards.
TGAGCTTTAACACTGTGTTCCAGAGTTATACGAGGAAAGAAAATAGAAAAATTAACGAGAGAAAAGAAAAGAAGAGAAAGGAATATGTTTTTGTCATTTGGTGTTCCCGAGTTCGAAGGAAAATGAGAGGAGATGTGAAGCTTGAATTGTTTTTTGGTTTCCTTCCAAAATCTTTCCTATTTTGGAAGGAAGACCAGGAAAGAAAATGAGAGATAATTTTCCTCACAAAATCTTTTTTTTTCTCTTCTAAAAAACTTAAAAACATAGCTAAAGATTATTTTCCTTCCTAAACCATTTTTTTTCTCTCCTATTTTTTCAGCGTAATAGCTGTAAAAAATGGGGGGAAACTAGTAGAATGTCTTTACTCTCTTACCAAGCTAAGATATTTTACCCAACAATTGAAGGGCTTAAATGTGAAAAAAACCACGACCCATTACTATTAAGCTCTTAAATTTATAGAAAAAAAGCAGCCACACACACAGGAAGCAAAGTCGGCTGCTCTCTCGCTTTCTACCAAATCTTTTATCTCAGGTTTGCCAACCGCCATCGATTTTCCTTTTCTTTTTGTTAATCTGAATTAATCTAACGTATTTTTACCCATTTCGACCGAATTCATTAACCTCTATGCTTCTAAGATCTACCAAGATTTTGAGATCTCTTCATAAATCTATGCATCATGTCTATATGTTTTTACGTGCACACAAAACGAGCATCCCTGTGTAATGGTATGCTTGTAAATGAGCTAATGATGATTCATTGTTTGTGCTTTCATTTTCTTCCTTCAGTTTATGATGAGTTAAACAGTATGGATTTGCTGGTGTTAGTGTTATAGTTCAGTTAGGAATTATAAAGTTCTTATCTTCCATAGCTGATGTTATTGGATTCAGATGTGTTAAGAGTTGTTGTTTAATGCACATGTTGCTTCCATCTTGCTATGAGTTATGATTCTGGTGATGTGAAGTTTTTCTTGTAGCTTAATTTTAATTAAAGTAATCTAAATGTCATCAGATAGCTGCTACTATTTTGAAATTGTGATTTGAATCTGTAGAACTTCATAGTCATAATCATAAATATGAAATATTAAAACCATGTTGGAATGATCATATATCCTTTTCTTTTCTCCAGAATTCTAAAACACACCAGAGGCAGAGGCTTTGTGAACCACGATCCGTTTAAAAGGTTCAGAATGAATTTCACCCTATGCTCAAATCCTTCAGAGATCACATCCCCTTGTTTAGAAAAACCACAAAGCATAAACATAAATAAACCATTGTCCACATCTTCAATCAGGGCTGGTGAGTTTGCCAACAAAGACAGTATCCAGTTCTCTAATCATGATGCTAGAAAGGCGGTGCTTTCAAGTCAATATGTATCAAGTCAAGTGGATGGAACACGTGTTATGGGAAAGCCATTGTCTAAGCCAAAACAGAAGCTCGACTATATTAGGACATTGTTGATTGACAATTATGACAGCTATACATACAATATATACCAAGAGTTGTCTGTTGTCAATGGAAGTAAGCTCTCTTCATTAATCTATGCTTATTGACTTATTCTATCATAATCATAAAAACCGGAATGTTTTTTATGTTTTATAGTACCTCCTGTTGTGGTGCGTAATGATGAATGGACGTGGGAGGAGGCATGTTATTACATTTATGAAGAGAGAGCCTTTGATAACATCATTATATCACCAGGGCCGGGCTCACCAGCATGTCCTACTGATATAGGTATGACATTGTGCTTGGCATATAAGTACTTAAAATCATAATGTTTCAGAATGTAGTTCCAGACCAAAATATATTTAAACATTTCTAAGCATATGCAGGTAAGAAGCTTATAATATGAAATTATGAACTAATATCTCTTGATTACTTTTCTCAAGGATTATGGTTGATAGTCTTTGTGGTTAATAATATCAATGTAATAAGGAATATTGGACAAATATTGGCAAAAACAACACAACAACAACAAATAAAAGACCTCCGGTAGAATGTAGACAATCATACCTCTACCTGTAGGTAGAGAGATTGCTTCTTGAAAAAGACCTCTGGCAGCGCAGAAAGGAAAACAATAAATCAATAAAGAAAAATAAATATATATAAAAAATCTGAGCTTTGATGTTTTGGAGTTGACAGGGATTTGTCTCAAGTTGCTGCTAGAGTGTGGAGATATTCCAATCTTGGGTGTTTGTCTTGGACATCAGGTGCTTGTAAATGAGTTGATTTGAGTTATGTTTTATCTCTAATGGGCGAAACAAGTAAAATAAACATTACAGTAGAAACAGGTCAAACATCGCCCAAATTGATGTTTAATTGCACAAAGCCTCCTAAAGTATTTTACTCTAAAAATTATATTATTATTGAAATAGCATGAGCTTTGTAATCATATATGACACACTCATCATATTCGATGCTTTAACAGGCCTTAGGATATGTGCACGGTGCAGAGGTTGTTTACGCATTTGAACCTGTCCACGGGCGTTTGAGGTATAGAAACTATAACATTTTGGCCTTTTACCATTATGGCTCATGCAAATGAACATCAGTATTGTATTTGGATTTAGTTACTTTTTATCTGTTTCTCCATTATATTAATATCATAATACTCTACCTTGGTTGGCATTTAGGTTTTTATGATGATTATTGGTTTACTCTCATACTTTTCTTCTTTAGTGAAATTCAGCATAATGGATGCAGCATGTTCCATGGTATTCCTTCTGGAAGAAATTCTGGTTTTAAGGTCAGTTTTCTAAAAGTATTAAAGCAATGATTTATTTATAGCTCATGGAGCTTTTTGATGACTATAGTTTCTGTATTGATGCAGGTCGTTCGATATCATTCCCTTGTGATTGATGCAAAATCACTTCCAAAGGAACTCATACCTTTAGCATGGACCTGTTCAACTGACACAATTTCATCTCTGGTTGACCATAAGTCAACCCCTGATGCTTATGAAATTCAACTTGACCAGGAAACGCCACTCGATTCATTTTCTAAAGTTCTCATGGGTATCATGCACTCCACAAGACCTCATTACGGTTTGCAGGTGGGATGGCTTGATCTTTGTTTGCATTACCATTCTCTCTTCACTTATGAGCGAAGTCATATTTGCCCCTCGAACTGCAGTTTCATCCTGAGAGCATTGCCACCTGTCACGGGAGTCGGATATTCAAAAATTTCAGAGATATTACTGAAGATTTCTGGGGCTCGAAAGACTCTTCCATGATTAATGAAAGAAACTTACAGTATAATGGTAAACTACTTATTATATAAATAAACCATTTACTGTTTATTGGTTTGGTACTTAAGTTGCTCATAGTAAATAAACTTTTATTAGCATGCATGCAGGTGGGAAATGGAAGTTGGCAGTTCAGAGAAAACGCTAGAAGTGCGTATCAGTCTCTTCTTGATACAGAATATGTCAACAAGTACAAGATGGTAAATTCATCAAATTTGAGAAATGGTATCAAGTTTTTGAAGTTACAATGGAGGAAACTTGAGAACTTATCTATTCAAGTTGGTGGTCCAAAAAACATATTTCTTAAAGTTTTTGGAGACAAGAAGGCCAAAGACACCTTTTGGCTTGACAGCTCCTCGACTGAAAAGGTCTGTCTCTTGCTTTAAATTCGTATAGCCATTTGTGTGCTTTAAGGAATTAGTGTTATCAGTTATGACACTATTCATAAATTTTTACTATGTTTATGCTTATTATGCAAACCACCACCAAGTTGGCCTAGTGGTAAGGCGTCCCGTCCTTAAAGGGGTCACGGGGTCAAACCTCACTAGGTAAACATCTTGGGGTGGCCAGGGAAGGGTAAGGAAACGGTCACGGGATTACCCTGGTTAGGCCGTGTACATCTGAGTCAAAGACTCGCCCTCCCCGGGTAACCTGAACAGGGAAAACCTCTCCGTTTATCTGTTTATGCTTATTATGCAGAGAAGAGCAAGATTTTCATTTATGGGTGGTAAAGGTGGACCTCTTTGGAAGCAGATAACTTTTAGATTGTCAGATACAAGGTTTGATTGGAATATTACAACATTTAACCTTCGGTTATTTATTCGAGTTAATTCCTTATAAGGTTGGGTTTTTTTTAATTTTTTTTTCTAGTGAGGTTACATGTACAAGTGGAGGTCATATTTCAATTGAAGATGCTCAAGGATTAACCGCAACCACTTTTCTAGAAGATGGTTTCTTCCATTATATGAATAAGGTATGAAGCAAAAATCTGGACTCCCTCTTTCATGTAACGCTCACACACTCTATTTCTAATAATTGTTGCTGACATGTCATGCTTGTTATCAGGAACTTCAATCTATTCATTATGACGAAAAAGATTTTGAAGGGTTACCATTTGAGTTTTATGGTGGATACATTGGCTATCTTGGATATGGCCTTAAAGTTGAATGTGGTGTACCATATAATCATCACATGTCTGGAACACCAGATGCATGCTTTTTCTTTGCAGACAATCTTATAGTCATAGATCATTCCACTGATGATGTCTACATTCTTTCAATAAATGACCAAACCACAAAAAGGACAACATGGTTAAATGATGTTGAGCAAAAGCTATTCGGTTTAAAAACTTCTGCTCACAAAACTTTCTTATCTCAAACTTCTGTCCAGCCCAAAAGTAACTCTCCGAAAACAGGCTTCCTTTCTGACAAAACTCGAGAGCAGTACATGGAAGATGTGGAGAAATGCCAGAAGTTCATTAAAGATGGAGAAAGCTATGAGTTATGCCTGACAACTCAGATGAGAAAGAAGATAGGAGATGTTGATCCGTTGAAGCTTTATCTTCACCTCAGAGATAAAAATCCCGCTCCATATGCTGCTTGGCTTAATTTTTCAAATGAAGATTTGACTATCTGCTGTTCTTCCCCTGAGAGATTTTTGAGGTTAGATAGATTTGGTATTCTAGAAGCAAAACCTATTAAAGGTACTATTGCTCGTGGCTCCACACCAGGTGAAGATGAGATGCTTAGATCACAACTACAACACAGGTATTGCATTGTCAGTAAGCTTATTTTCATCTGTTTTTTTCATCTATGGGCTGGTAGCTGTAGCTGTAGCTAGAAGCTGTTAGCTGAAAGCTGGAATTGGAAGCTGTTTGTTTTATTTATATATGTGTTCGGCAAATTATCTGGTAGCTGGAGCTTAATAGTGTAAAATGACAAAAAATGACAAATTATAAAAACAGGAGGAATTATAAAATAATTTAAGAGGGTATTTATGTCAATTGGTATCTAAATGGCTTGCAGCTAGTTTTAAAAGCTACTTCAAGTAGCTTTTTGTTTTAGAGTTTTTTTGTTTAAAAAAAAGCTTTCAGCTTTTTTATCCGAACATTACTTAAAGCTTTTTCTTTCAAAACAAAAAGCTACCAGCTCCAATAAGCTCTATACCGAACACACCCTATGACTCTCGTTCTTTGTCATTTGTTTGTCAACAGTGAAAAAGACCAAGCAGAGAATCTGATGATTGTTGATCTTTTAAGGAACGACCTGGGTCGTGTTTGTGAACCCGGGTCTGTACACGTTCCCTGTCTCATGGACGTTGAAACATATGCAACTGTTCACACCATGGTAAGCACAATCCGAGGAAAGAAGAAGTCAAATCTAAGTGCAATTGATTGTGTTAGAGCAGCATTCCCTGGTGGGTCAATGACTGGTGCACCCAAATTGAGATCAATGGAGCTCCTTGATTCTCTTGAAAGTTGCTCCAGAGGCATCTACTCTGGTTGCATTGGTTTCTTCTCTTACAATCAAACATTCGATCTTAACATTGTAATACGGACTGTGGTTCTTCACCAAGGAGAAGCTACAATTGGTGCAGGTGGTGCCATTGTGGCTCTCTCTAGTCCTGAAGAAGAGCACAAAGAAATGGTTCTGAAAGCAAGAGCTCCAGTCAATGCTGTGATGGAATTTGAACATGAATTCTTGGAACACTAGGTAAAGTTTACACTGTCAAAATTTTACTTGGGTAAAATAGAATATCTGCAGTCATTTCTCATACTGATCATCGATCTCGAAAGTTATAGTTATAGTAAATTGATCTTGAAAATTATAGTTATAGTAGATTGATTCATACAGTAGGTTTCATTCCATTTGAGAATTAGAATTAGAATTCAGTATGGGACTTGTATGTTATTTTCTAGTTTGTGGCTGTTGTTTTACATTGCCAAGTGTCAACTTGAAACAGAAGTTTTGAATCTACGAATTTGACCACAAAAACTTTGATGTTTATGTGCTACCCATCCACCCCTTATAACTCCACCATTAACCACAAAAACCCAATGGTTTAAAAACAAATAGCACAAATCCATACTTTGAAAAAAAACCTCACACCTATACAAATACAAAAACAATACAGAAAGGGAAAATAAATTCATTGTTTGTATACTACCTGTTGAAACATCGAGTGTCAACATCGGAAGGCTGAAGCAACCTTCCTCTTCGGGTCGTCTACTGGTTCTTCTGAATCTGAAAGACAACAAACGGTTAGCCTCGCCACGAGCTTCAGCTCGTGACCAAGCTCGGGTGCAAGGATGAGTATTTACCTCATGGAGAAAGTAAATTGTAGAGAGAGAGTTGAGAATTTAGAGTGAGAAATCATACCAGAATATGTGAGGGATGTGGGTATTTATAGAGTCTTCAAAAGAGCTTGTCCAGTGGTCCTTGACTCCTTGTCCAGTGGTCCTGGACAGGCCAGCTGTTCTGACAGAGCTGACTGTCTTTACCCAATGGTCTTGCTGCTCTGGGCAGTGTTACTCTGGCAGCTCTGGCACGTAATTGAATGCACTTGTACCTTTTGTCGGGTAGTATAATGCATCTTCTAGAACCTTGCACTTTGTGTAGCTTCTGATGCTTCCTTCTCTAGTCCGGACCAACCTCTGGTTCAATTGGTCAGGTACATATATCGTCTAGTCCGGACCAACCTCCGGTTCAGTTGGTCAGGTACATATATCATCATGTCCCCCAGTCTAGTATGATGTAGCTTTTGCTACATTGTGCTAGACTCAAATTCTTCATGCTACCTGTTCTTCATATTACCTGCTTTTCATGTTACTTGTTTAATAAGATATGCAACGGATCCAGTGGTCTGCCATAGTTCGAGCTTCGGATCCAGTGGTCCTAGGCTTTTCATAAACAAGTGCTGATCCAATGGTCAGACCTTGCTTTAGAATGATTCCTTATTAGGTTTCGTTCCGCAAGGCTGTTCAACATGTACCGGTCTAGTGGCCGGACCTTGTGTTTATCGGATGTCGTTAGGGGTCTTACTCCACAAGGATTTTTAATATGTACCGATCCAGTGGTCGGACCTTGTATTTATCGGATGCCGTTAGGGGTCTTACTCCACAAGGATTTTTAATATGTACCGATCCAGTGGTCGGACCTTGTATTCATCGGATGCCGTTAGGGGTCTTACTCTACAAGGACTTGATTGTGCAAAAAAAAAAAAAAAAAAAAAAAAAAAAAAAATATATATATATATATATATATATATATATATATATATATATATATATATATATATATATATATTTTTTTTTTTTTTTTTTGTGAACTTGCTAGGTTCGTTAATCGGCTGTCTCTCGGACAAGCCGATGGTTCAAGCTTCTTTTGGCCAGTTCTTTTTGAGCGTGAGCTCTCCAAAAACATAGCCGAAGCTTGATCTTGCGGGTGTGAAAGGAAGTTTTATGGTGTCATGCACACATACACATTTTCTAACGCGTATCACCCGGCTTATGTACTAAGTCGCGATCCTTCGATTTTCTTCTACTTGCCGTAAGACATAGTAGGAATAGTGTACGAAGTTTGTGGTCTTCGATATCCTTCTACTTGGTCCTTCTGGGCCAAGTAGGTCACGAGGTAGCAAAGCTCGATTTTGTTTACTTATAGTGTACAAGCCAATAGAGCTTGTTTATGATATCCACAAATTTGACATAGTTTGTCAAGTGTACTTCCATTCACTTATAATATAGCATGATATTTTAACAACAGTTAATCTGTTGAGTTTTATATGATCACAAGATGATTGAGTTTTCCAGTCCAGTAGTCACATCCTTGTGGTCTACTCTTTTGTTTCAGATAAAAAGAAACTTATTTGTTGTTGTTCCAAAAGGTGTTGCAGCCACTACTATCCTCTTTAGAGGTAGCACTTATTCATGTTCACGATGTTCCATGTCCTAAGTATGGCGTTGCCCTCTAGATTTTAGAGTTCATATGATCCATTAGGTGGGTCTGTTTATCAAACCACTAAATATGTTATGGTGTGTATCCTGCAACAAATTGTTAATGTGTGTGTCTTCTTGAGAGTAGACATAAAAACTTGTTTCTTTTGCATTTGTTAGGTACGATATGATAATGACATAGGATATAATATATTGTTTCTCATACACGATGTAACAACTTTTTATTTCATCTTTTCAAAATATATTGGTGCAATACCATCATGGTCCCTCAGTTCAATAGTGTTAATTTAGTAGCATTATTGAACTCGAAAGATATAAAAAATGCATGGGTCTTGTCCTTTTTGTGAGTTTCGGAATCATCAGAGGTTTAAAATCATTTTTATGTAAGAATGATAAGCTTTCTAGATAATCTTAGTAACTCGTAGTATACAGTTATGAAAATATGCTTGAATGTGGAAATGATGTATAACATCAGGTATATTTATGTTATAAATATCATGTTATAAAGAGGGGTTAGTAGCATATGCCTCCATCAATTTTACACCTAAATGACAATTCAAGGGGCGTAATCAGTTGGAATAGCTAAGGTATTAAACAGAGTACACTGATGCATACAACGGAAATCAAGTCGCGGTTGATGCACGGGTTGTCATGCAATTAGTGAATTAAGTTGTCCTTGGTAGGCTATGATCTTTTACTAATAGCACTTAGTAGATTAATGAATATGGATTTCGGGTATAGGATAACGGATACGAATGTAAATGTGATATAGTAGGATAATGATATACATGGTATAAGTACCACGACATTAGATAGGGTGAGGTTATGATTACCTTTGCGATTTGGCTGAACGGGTGATTATCTTTGGTCGTGATGCTAGCCCGAGATATGACGCTAGAACGAGGGTATATGATATCAATTCTTTGGCAGTTTCATGCGGCTTTTTACTAAATGTGTTATAACAATAATTGTTCTAAGAGTTGTTTGGGAAGCTATATCAATCTTTTGTTCCGGAATGAACCTCTGGTTCGGGTATATGCTTGATAGAGAGATCGTAGGAAGCTATGAATACCGACAGTACCAAGGGTGACTATCGTTAGGGATATAAGCATGAGTTAAATGTGTAATCGAGGTCAGTTTACTAAAAATTATAGTATATTTAAGAAAACCTAAAGGTTAAAGGATGCTTCCTAACGTCTTCAATCTCTAGCTTAAAATGGTAAAAGAAAGATAGTATTTTTTTGGCGTTTCACGAATAAAGTAATTCTAAAGGTTCTTCTTGATGAGATGTCGTAATTTAACATGTATTCCTAGGGTCTATAAAGTCATTACCTATTTTACCCGCTCATAACTTTTGGTGTTTGGGTTTTGAAAGAAGCGCGCTTTGACAAGAATGGACTTCAGGAAAGATGTGCTTTAGGGTGGGTCGTAATCTGGGTTACAACACATGTATAAGAAATTGTTGCTAGGTGGCATTAGTATAATGTCCTTATTATGTAGGCTTTAGTGCTAATGAAAGATTATAGATTATAACCAGGACAAATGGTTGTGGAATCTGAAGGTTCCTCTAGATGGTTCGGCTATCGAAGGGTATTGGAGAATGTCATGCCGAAGGTGCCGAACCTAGAAGTTTTAGCGATGGCCAGTAGTGGTAGTTTGTCGGAATGAATAAATAACTAATGGCTATGGGTTAAATTTACCAAGGTTATGGACCTTACAAATTAGCCGGAGGTACGTTAAGCAACTCAAGAATGCTAAGATACTAAAGACGCAAAGATACCGAAGGATGTTGAGACAAATGCGGTGGTATCAAAGGGTGGCAGTCTGGAGGTTAGAGTGAAAGTTCGTTGAAGTGGAAAATACCGCGAGATTTGAGTGCCAGAAGTCATGGACCTCGAACAGTTAGCTGAAGGTAGTAGTTGTAGTTAGGTTATCTCCTCTGGTTCGAAAGATTGGAAAATGTATGATTCTCATATAGATCCTTTGTAGTCCTATAATATGATTTGGAGATATAGGTTCTATTTATGTTGGTCCTATAGCGTTTGGAATAGTCTGGATGTAACTATTTCGAGAAAAAGTATCATCTCCGGTTGGTTGAATGTGGGGTGGTCTAGATAAAAGATCACTTTTAAAGTCCAGATGAAAGTATATGGAGGATGAACGGTATTTTTCTCCTTCATTCCTGTGTTTTTTATGTGTATCGAGCTTTTCTATTTTTAGTGTGATTTTTTACTGAGTTTTTCTCTGAAATGGACAGCTTGAATTAGAGCATTCTAAGTTCGCAATCAAGAGTAGGTGTAGGTCATGACTAATGCTTATTTATTTGTTGCTCGGATGAAGGTATTATCACTTCTGGTCCGAAACTACTATATGTTCCAGACTTGAACCCTGGGTCGGATTTATTCTTTGTCTCAGAGTCGACTTTTGGGCCAAAATTTTCTAGTGAGTTAGGAAAACAATAGAGTAAGGTGTTTTGAAGTACAAACAAATGTGTGTATGGTGGTGTCTACCGAGCTAGGACAAATCTGTTTTGTTTCTTTACGATTTAACGGTTCAACTAAGGGGTAGAAGGTAGGTCTTACGGGGGGGGGGGGGGGGGGGGGGGGGGGCTACTCAAATAAGTTATAATGTGCTAGCTCTACTTTTTATGAGATAACATGTTCAAGTAAGTTACGTCCATGTAGGTCATTTGATGGAAATGTCATTTTAATCTTTTATTTTTTTAGGAAGGGTCCTCAAATATTTTCTAAATCTAAGGCAATTGATTGAAGAGAGGGAAGTTTATGAAGTAGTAGCATGCTGAATAATTTGAGGTATTGATTCAAATCACAAAGCTAAAAGCTATGTTATTCTTTACTAGGCCGAGTTCTTCGGATGAGGAGGAATAGTGAGGTCCGATCTATTTGGTTTTTCAAGGCGTCAACTAATTTGTCATTTGTTATTTTACCTTCTTATGTTAATAACAAGTCTTGCTCCTTTACATTTTCTTATGGTGTATATGCATGAACTAGGATTAGGCAAAAAGTTAGGAGGTATTAGTTGGAAAAAAGGTTGGAAAAGGAAAAATCTTTGTCAAAGTAGCATTAATTCTTATCCTCTGGATCTGGAAGTTAAAGGCATGGAATCTCCTGTGTGTTTGGGTGTTTATAAGAATGAATCGTCTTGTTTCCTCTTTCATTTTATGTAAGCGTGTAAGCAGGGCTGGAAGAATACGGAAGTAGAAACGAAGGACGATGGACGGAGGACGAAGGAGCTTTAGGTCCAGAGCTACGAGAGGAGCGGATGCTATAGCAAACGAAGATGAGACTATATAGTATGTACTTAGTTACCAATGAAAAGAGCAAGATTTATATAAAGTCGGGTGAAGATGAGAGCATTATGTCTAGGTTCGTGCATAATAATACGTATTTATACTTTATTCTCATCTCTAGTTGATGTATTAGTTTACATGTTTAATCTAATGTGCGAGGAGCATATGTATCGTTATCGTCCTCAAATCATCCTGGAAATAGCTTATTGAAGCTTCCTCATTTACGTCTACATTTCCCCTTTTACCAAAACTCTTAGAGAACTTCCTTTCGATGGTTCTATCACTTATGCTGGTCTGGATTTGTGGTTGCAACTATGAATGAGTCTCATTTATAAAGTAATTTCTACTATTAGTAAACATATCACGTGAGTCTAGCAAGATGAATGAGTTTCAAACATGTTCATAGTAACGATGAGGATGAATGGTTTTATCCCTTATATGGTTCTAGATTTATTTTGTGATGAAGATGAACATTCTTTTATAAATAAGTTTTTTCATGGGAGAAATCTTGATATTAAAACAAACATCATGTATATTGAGTAACAAGATCATGCATGCATATCATAAACAAGGTTATGCAGGTATTGAACATGTCATGAACGAGGTTCTATAGTTACTACACATGTTATATAAAGTGGTGCAAGTATTAAGCATGTCATGAACAAGGTTCTGTAGGTACTACGCATGTCATACAAAGTTGTGCAAGTATTAAGCATGTCATGAACAAGGTTGTGCATAAGTCATATAGTAAAATGGGTATGATACTTAGCTATGATATGGCCGAATGATAGTCGCGATCGACCTTTGCCGATGGTTGGTTTGAAACTTCGGATCACAATGTTAGCTTCGGATTTATACCGGACGTAGGTCCGGACTGGTTCTAACCTTGCAGCTAGAGAATGATCCTTGCATGCAGATTGATCAAGAAGCTTGTGGTCTAGACTAACTTCTGATCTGAAAGTTGGTCTATCGTAATGACGGAGTCCATCCGAGGACTACTGAAGATTGTGGTCTAAGGTACCTTCGGACCTGAATACGAGCTTCACGGCAGTATGTCGCCAATCTATATCGATGCTTAACTTGGAGCTCTTGGACAAGCATGAGCTTCATAACAATGGCATGACCTTCGGAGTCGGAGGGTGACCTTCGGAGCCAGACCATGACCTTCGGAGCAGGAGCTTTGGAGCACGAGCTTTGGAGCAGTTCACAGTTGTGTCAGACGAGGGCCTGCTGGATGACTGCCTAAGGTAGTGGTCCGAAGCGTTTTCTTTATGTTGGAGCCGTGTTCATGCGAGCAATAAACACGGTCCCACGGATGGCGCCAAATGTTGAAACATTGAGTGTCAACATCGGAAGGCTGAAGCAACCTTCCTCTTCGGTTCGTCTGCTGGTTCTTCTGAATCTGAAAGACAACAAACGGTTAGCCTCGCCACGAGCTTCAGCTCGTGACCAAGCTCGGGTGCAAGGATGAGTAAATTGTAGAGAGAGAGAGTTGAGAATTTAGAGTGAGAAATCATACCAGAATATGTGAGGGATGTGGGTATTTATAGAGTCTTCAAAAGAGCTTGTCCAGTGGTCCTTGACTCCTTGTCCAGTGGTCCTGGACAGGCCAGCTGTTCTGATAGAGCTGACTGTCTTTACCCAATGGTCTTGCTGCTCTGGGTAGTGTTCCTCTGGCAGCTCTGGCACGTAATTGAATGCACTTGTACCTTTTGTCGGGTAGTATAATGCATCTTCTAGAACCTTGCACTTTGTGTAGCTTCTGATGCTTCCTTCTCCAGTCCGGACCAACCTCTGGTTCAGTTGGTCAGGTACATATATCGTCTAGTCCGGACCAACCTCCGGTTCAGTTGGTCAGATACATATATCATCACTACCCATTATCACTCATTCCCTAACCGAAAACTCTAACAGTTCTACCGGATATGATATTGCGTTAATTGGACATTAATCTTAGAATCCTTTCAAACGAAATTAACGAACACAAACTACATTCTATTGTTGCACACGAAAATCAAAGTTTGTAAAAAAATATGGATTTGGTCAATAAAGTAGAAAGAAAAAATCAGAGTAATCGATCCTTTAGAAAACATGCAAAATTGCGCAATATATTGATCACAAACCACCATCCCTGCACAATTTGAATTGTACATGTACTCGCGTAACATATGAGCAAAGTGGAATTTTTTTTGTCACCGACCATCCCTGCAAGCTATCATTTTTTGAACAGTAAACAAGTATTATTTATTCTAACAAAAACACACATATTGCACTTGCACCAACACGTTTCAAAGATTTTTCACATAAATACTGAACAAAATATTAAAATATCATAATCATAAATGTATTAACGAAGGAAGACGAATACTTCTTTTAAATGCAGAAGAGAGACATAAATTAGAATCATCAAGTCTTTTAAAAAGGAATGTCAAGTCTAAATCAATGTGAAAATCATAGGAAAAATTACATGCGGTACTCATAAATGGATTTATAACATGTATGTATTCGAAAGTTTCAAAAACATAATAACCAAGAATCAAACACAATGACCATGCATTAGAAAATTATAATTATTGTAAGGGCGTAATGAACATAGATCATAGACGAAGAAATTGTCAGACTTACAATTTGAACCACAGAATTGAAGTCAACTGAAAGTGATAAAATCTAAGAGATCAAGTTTAAAGAATTCGGAATTATGTAGAAGAGATTGTCGATTTTACATTTTGGAAGTCAAAAATTGACGACACATGAATTAACGGGACGATTGAGTAGATTCGCCAAAATCGTGACGATTAAGTTGATGACGGTGGATGTTGAAATAGCCTGTACAAACTTCTCCCGTTGTAATTTTTTGGGATGAATTAACCGTTGTAATTATCCAAATTAAAAGGTAATTTGAGTGCCTAATTGGTTGACACGTCATAAATTGAGGAAAACGGTCATAATTAGATAATCTAGTCAACTGTCATTTATTAGAGTAAGAGAAGATTGTGTATGGAGAAAATCTATTAGGTTATATGCAACTCAACCTCATAACACAGCTTACCTTTCCATTTTTTTAACTTTTGTTTTTATCATTAACTACACATCTTCCTTATCATATTAATCACTATCTCTTGTCTACTTTAACATGCTAACCTTTTGTTTTAGAGTTTAAAGAAAGAAAAATACTATTAGCTTTGCATTCAAACATAAATGGAAGTGTTTACGGTTCTCTTTAAAAGTTTTTATTTTTAGGAGTTAATTACATATTTGGTCTTTGAGATACTTTACTTATTGCATTTTGAGATATGTTACTTATTACATATTAATCACTATCTCTCTCACCACCGTCACCGCCCCCTTGGCCACCACCTCCTTCTGTCACACCACCGCCACCGTTCCCCCTTCTCTATCACCACTGCCATCGTACCTCTTTCTCTCTTTCACCACTGTTACCGTCCCCTTCCCTTTTTCACCACCTCCACTGTCCCCCCTTTCTCTCTTCAACCACCACCGCAAACCACCACCATGGCCCTTCCTCATTTCCTCTCCATCAGCGCATACATGACGACCATCAGCCTCCCATCAGCCTCCCATCCTTTCTTCTCCACCGTGGCACACCACCTGCAAATGGGTTTTTTGCGATTATAATTTGTGGTTTTTTAGCATATGAACATTATTACCATCATCGGCATATCATCACAACACCTCATCATGCGATTAGGGATTTTGTTTTATCATCGATTAGGGTTTGAAGCTGGATTACCATCATCTTCAATTATAAATACTTTCAATCCATTCTCTATAAAATACAACATTTGCTTCTCATTTCAACACACCTCTTGCATAAGAAATCCTTTGTAATATTAATCACACTCTTGTGTTTGAGAGTTCTAGTGGTAGAACTTATTTTGCAAGTGAGTTTGACTATTTCCCACTTTGTTCTTGGGTTGAAGTTCTTGTTGAACATGTAAAAATTCCTTGTTGAAGGCATTCCGGATTCTTGATGAAGAACTATTTGGTGTTCTTGGATTAGAGCATAGTGAGGTTGCCACTCCTCAAATCAAAGTGATTGTAACAGATGGTCTCTTCCGTTCTAAATAGTCTCTTGCACAGTGTGCTAGTGGAACTTTTGACGGATGTCAATGAGTGGATGTAGGTTGGAGTTCAACCGAACCACTATAAATCTTGGTGTGATCTTTCTTACCCTTACACTCTTTATTTACTTGTTTATATCTTGTCATCTATTTTATAGATTTCTTCTATTGTGCTCAAGAATATAAACACATATTTATATTAAAAGAGTTAAAAGTATAAAGGGTAATATAATTTAAAAGAGTCAATTTATTTAAAGATAAAATAACAAAAGGACGTAGAAACTATTCAACTCCCCTTCTAGTTTCTATAGAGTCATTGATGATGTTACAAACATTTCTTACACGATTAACAGTTCTTGTTTAAACTTTTTCATGTATATATATATCTCTGTGTGTATATATATTAAAAGAAAATCATTATTGAAAAATTATTTTTAAATGAAATTTCAATTAACCAGTCAAAATATTTTATTTTCTTAATTTTGACAAAAAAAAAAACTCAATTTTAACCACCATATTTGGAAGGATCCGATTTCTAGGTGTTGAATTTTTTTTAACCCATTTCAAATTTAGAAGCATCTGATTTTGTTCATTTAGGAATAATTATCTCATGGTTATGCTCAATATCTCACGGTTTGGTATCAAGCTTTTCTTTGTCATGGTAAATGGGTAAAAATCATTTTATACACCATATCTAACTCTAGAAGTTCGTCCACCACTATAATGTCATGGACATTAAAAAATAAATTTTTTTAAGTAATTGATTAATTAATCATGACTTCAAAACTATTAAATATGTTTAGTGACAATGATTGTATACAGCAAAATCATTAAGGTACCAATGTCTTCAAACCAATTTGTATATATAAAAGTCCAAATTTCAGTCCATTTAAATACATATATATATATATATATATATATATATATATATATATATATATATATATATATATATATATATTTATTTATTTATTTATTTTTAATACACTTATCATATATAATTATATCATTTCATACAATATATAATTTTCATTCAATTTTTGAAGATATTCTTGGAATGAAAATCTTATTGTATTATACTTTAAAAAACTAAATATGTTTACATCTAAGTTATTCGATTTTGATCTCTTAACATTAGTTCTATAACAGATTATTTATCGACCCACTACATTACAGCCATTAGTTATTTATCATCATTGCTTCAATGAATTGAATTAAAGGAACTCAATTCAAAAAATTAAAGGGTTAAAGTTACTGAACACAAACATGGTTTTCCCAATGTTCCGATATGACACATTAACTTTTTTTTTACACATCTGGCCATTAAACTTACAAAAACCGTCTCGATATACCCATTTCGCGACCTCCAACCTGCTAAGTCGGTTTCAGCCAGTTTTTTGCGATTTTTGGGTCATTTTTGGTCCTTTTTTGTTAATTTTTTTTTGTAGAATCTTGTAATTTATCATTATACCTTTCAAATGACACCAAATTCATGAATTTTCGTCAAGTATTGAGAGAGAATTTCGAGCTCAAAGTCTCGTTTTTTGGGTTTTTTTTTCGAAAACAGGGCAAAAAAAAGATTGTTTTATTGCTCGATTCTTGATCGTTTTACGTCATTCTTTTTATAGATTGTTGTAGATAATCTTTTTACCTTTCAATGGACACCAAATTCATGAAAAACCATCAAGTGTAGGCCAAGTTATTGTTAATTAAAGTCGGTAAATACCAATTCGACACCCTTACGGTATTTCGATGAATTGACACATTTTAAACTCGTTTTTATTCGTTTTTTGTACTACTTGATAGACAACTCGATTACCTTTCCATAGAGTCAAGAATCATTGATTTTCGTTAAGTGTACGAGGAAAATTTTGGCTTCAAAGATTGTATTCGAAGTGAAGGAAATTGGGGAAGAAGATGACTCGCTATTGCAGGTCAAAATCACCAAAATGACTACAATAACACGTTTTTTACAAGTTAAATGACATATGTGTAAAAAAAAGTTAATGTGCCATATCGGAACATAGGGAAAACGTCTTTGTCTTTAGTGACTTTAACCCTAAATTAAACTACTAACATGTTTTTTTTCAACAATTTTCAGTATCAAATTTAACGGTATAAACTATTATCAGCTAGTTAAACGTATTTTACAACAATTATATGTTTTCTAAATGAGTTTTCCACAAATACGTGTCTTATAACTATTTTTCTTGAACACCCATAAATCCTTGTTTAAAAATATGTGAAATGTTCAATATAGTCCAAAGTTTTTGTGTAGTCCTGAGGGACAAATCTCAGCCACAGAATCAAAAAAAAGGCAAATGCCCACCAGCACCTCGGGACACCACCACTACCGCCGACCACCACCTCCGGCCACCCCAATCACATGTGATTGAAGCACAATCACATGTGATTACCGCCAACCACCACCACCGACCACCACCTCCGTCCACCACCACAGCCGCTGACCACCACCTCCGGCCGCCGCAATCACATGTGATTGCACACCGCCAACCACCAACACCGACCATCACCTCTGGCGACCCAATCACATGTGATTGAAGTCACAATCACATGTGATTGCACACCGCCAACCACCACCATCGACCATCACCTCCGGACACCACCACAGCCGCCGACCACCACCTCCGGCCGCCGCAATCACATGTGATTGCACACCGCCAACCACCACCACCGACCATCACCTCCGGCTACACAATCACATGTGATTGAAGCCACAATCACATGTGATTGCACACCGCCAACCACCACCACCGACCATCACCTCCGGCCACCTCCTCTGGCGACGCAATCACATGTGATTGCACACTGTCGGCCACCACCACCACCACCGCCGACCAGATCTTTTTTTGAAGCATCAAACGACGAATCTGAGACCAGATCTGAACTCCTCTCATCAAACCGAGTTGAACCACCACCATCCCCACCCTAAACAACTCCGGCAGCCGGCGAATTTGGCCTCGTCGGCCCTGATCTGAGACATTAACTCCAGATCTTTTTTTAAGCATCAAACGACGAATCCGAGACCAGATCTGAACTCCTCTCATCAAACCGAGTTGAACCACCACCATCCCCACCCTAAACAGCTCCGGCAGCCGGCGAATTTGGCCTCGTCGGCGATGATCTGAGACATTAACTCCAGATCTTTTTTTTAAGCATCGAACGACGAATCCGAGACCAGATCTGGACTCCTCTCATCAAACCGAGTTTAACCATGTGCGCCACCACCATTAACTCCGGCCGTGGTGGTCGGATTTTGCAGCGGCGGCCATGGTTGCCGGAGTTTGCTCGATTTCTCGTTAATGGAGGATCGTCAGGACCGATCACCCTCACCAAAAATCACGATGATCCGACGGTGGGATCGCCGGAAAACGGTTTGTTGATCGTGTGGCTGAGATTCGTCCCTCAGAACTACACAAAAAAGATGGACTATATTGAATACAACTCTTAAAAATATATCCAAGTTGTTACCTTTTGCTATTGTATGTATCCAACTTTCAAGCTTACCTTTTAATGTATCCAACTTTCAAAACTTACCATTTAATGTATCTTGTGACAATGTGACCTATACATCAGGTAGTTGGTAATTTTTTGAGTTTTTATTTATTTTTAATATAATAACATTTCCACTTGTTGCCACATCATATTTGATGAAAAACATTCACCGTCTTCATGCTTGACATTCATCATCTTCATACACAAAACAAAAATCAAAGGATATTACAAAATCGAAATGGAAATCATAGGAAATTGGATCTAATATATTGCAGAAATCAGAACCCCATATATACAAAAATCAAAACCCCTTACTTCGATTCCTTTCAGAATACCCACAAAAAAGATTGCTAGGCATAACCCTAAAATTGAAGAACCAAATCTGGTTCAAGAACCAAGTAAGAACCCTAAAATCGAACATGAACCAAGTATACAAAAAATAGTTTGGTTCAGACTTCAAATCGTAAACCATAGATCTGGAATAAAATTGTACACTTACATCGAAACTCATGAAACAAAAATCTAGATCTCAAACAAAATCGAAGGATACATGGTGTTTTGGCAGATCTTTTATGAACCAACCCATGTCGAACTCGAATCATAAACAAGATGAAACCAAACCTGATATACAGATCGATGAAACCAGTAAGGAAGACGAAATCGAACCAGCAATGACGACGAAATTGAAACCCTACAAATCGGTGGAGATGGAGATGCAAATCTGGACATGAATCGAAACCCTCCATTTAACAAGTTCTCAGATTTAACCCTCGATATAAGAAACCCTAAAAATCGATGGATGATGAATCGTCGAAGAAAGAACTCGATTTAACTCTCAACGAAGATGAAGAATGCATATAAAGATGCAGATCTGGATCGAAACCCAGAAGCAGATGACGAATCGTCCCTAAACAGGTTAACATGTATGATGAATCGTTGAGTTTTGGGTTTGATGAAATCGCCATAGCAGATCTTTGTATACAAGAAATCGTTGAGTTTTGGGTTTGATGAATGTTTAGTTTTGGGTTTTATTTTCAATTATTTTATACAAGAAATATACATGCAAGCATCCAAGTAAGATGTCACGCCAGCAAAACCGGTGCCACGTCAGCGTGTGACCTTCTATATCAGGTCGGATACAATAAATGGTAAGTTTTGAAGGTTGGATACATTAGAAGGTAATTTGAAAGTTGGATACATACAATAGTAAAAAGTGACAACCTAGATACATTTTTGTGAACTAAACTCTAATTTTTATATCTTATTCCTAACTAAATTTTCAATTTACCTAAAACATTCACATCTACGTGTTAATTTTTATATTTTATTCATCTTTATTTTTATATTCTTTCACCTTACTTATGTAAGTCAACATTTAAAGTTTTGCTATATGTAATGTATATATTTCAAACCCTGTTCTAACACAAGAGTACTAAATACCTCGTTATGACACATTTTTAGGACATCATTTGGAATAGATAAAAACGCATTCGTACAAGATTTATCGGATAAAATATTTTTTTGCTGTAATTATAATTACGGATTAACTAAATTTATGGGGAAAAAGTGTCTTTTAATAAGCCGAAACAAGTGCAATTTTTCCCCTTACAGAAAATAAAATAAAATAATAGAAAGCAAGCTTGTCAAAATAGGTTAAATCAAGTTAGATCGAGCATCAACACTTTTAGTAAAATATATCCAGAAAACTGTAACTAAATTAATTATTCAACTTTAAGGAATAATTGGAGAAAACCACTAATGGGGAAGAAAACATAGAAAAGGAATTATACCATGCTTGGTCAATTCTGCCAAGTATTCTCTCTGCAACATCCATCACCAACAAGAAACACAAATTCTTCTGCTTTATTATAATACAAATATAATAAATACTATGAGATCCAATTTGGACTATAAATTCAAATCAAAGCATATAAAATTAATGAAAATTAACCTCCTCATCACCTGCTATCAGTAATCATCTTCTTCTTTTTTGATGTTATAATGTCACTGCTCACTTTTCAGACTTTTGTCAATCTAAAATCGAGACTCCATAACCACCATGAGAAGCCGCCATTGAAGAAGCTCCCTTCAATATGCTCCATAAGAAATTCCCAGAAACCCGAATGCCAATTTCCACCATTTTTACCAGGAAACCAGGTCTCCCTTTATCTGCATCAATCATAATAAAGCCTGTTTTTTGTTGTAATATAACTTGTAACATGTAAATGAAATATGAAATGGTGAATTCTCAGAGTGTTGCAGCAGTGGTTTTTGGGGAAGCCTCACAGCAATGGAGATTGTATCCCTTGACAAAGAGAAGATCAGAAGGCGCGATTCCAGTAGCAGGAAGTTATAGGCTTATTGATGCAGTTATAAGCAATTGCATCAATAGTAATATAACAAAGATATATGCTTTAACACAGTTTAATTCAACTTCTTTAAACTCACATCTCTTGAGGGCATACTCACGTGGATTACTAGTGAACCATGAATTTCTTGAAGTCATTGCAGCATACCAGAGCCCAGAAGACGATAACTGGTTCCAGGTTCTCCATAAAGTTACATTATAGCAATAAATGATATACATACAATACATACAGTGGTAAAAAGATTCGGGTTAAAACGGACCTCTTTTGGTACGGGCTTTATTGCCAGTGTTTCTTGTTCTTTTTCTGTATAAATAATTGTTATGATATGAAAACGTTTTTGTTATAATACTAATCTAAATCTCATAAGGGATAACGTAAACAGAGCCACCCAAATATATCAAATTTTCACCTTTTTAAAGCAAATAACTTTATTTTTTACTAGAGTTAATTACATTTTTGGTCAAGTACAATGTAATCATTCAAGTTTGGCCAAGGACCAATTCGTAAGAGGTTTGATCATTTAGGGACCAAAAACTTAAAAATAAAAAGTTAAGGACTAAAACCGTAAAACCATCAAACTACAGTAACCAATATTGTAATTAACTCTTACTATTATTGTAGATAATAGTCTCAAAGTTGAGGCAATGTCAACTTTTTCATCAAGCTTGCGTATGTATTAACTATTAAAATAACAATTAAGTTAATCTTTTCTTTAAATTCACGAATTTGGTTTTTCAATATGTAGGGAACTGCAGATGCAATGAGAAGATGTTTATGGGTATTGGAACAGCATCCAGCAGTTGAATTTTTGGTCCTTCCAGGACACCATCTTTACAAGATGGATTATCAGAAACTTATACAAGAACACAGGAACAATAAAGCAGATATAACAGTTGCAGTTTTGGATAGCATGAGAGATTACGACACGGATTTCGGTAGTTTCAATGTAGATTTAGGAACTCGGGTTAACGGGTTCAGAGAAGAATCAGGAACTATGCCATTATCAGTTAAGTGGAATACATTCATATAGTTTATGCATGTTATCTTTATGCTATAATAATACATTCAAATATGATTATGCTGATTTTGTTTTCAGGTTCATAGCTCACTGTTTCATGATGGCTTTGATGAAAAGTTTTCTAGTATGGGGATTTATGTCATGAACAGACATGTTATGATAACCCTTTTGAAAGAAACTTTTCCTAAAGCAAAGGATTTGAAAAATGAAGTAATACCAGGTGCAATATCCTTAGGGTTGAAGGTCAGTCCTTTTTCTTTCTTTTCTTTAAAATTTCACCATTACTGATAGACAAATTGAGCTAATAAGTATAAGGAATCTTGTGTTTGGTTTTACAATAGGTTCATGCATACCGGTTTGATGGTTACTGGGAGGACATGAGAAACATCGAAGCATATTACAAGGCGAATATGGAAAGCACTAAGAAAACAAACATGAAATATAAGTCGGTAACCTGGGTTTGTATTGTCTCTAACGGGTCAACTAGATAAAATCAGAAAAAAAAAAACTTTAAAGGAGACGGGTCAAAGAGGTTGCTGAAAGTGCATTTTATGTATAAACCTCCTACATGATCTTATTGATAAAAAGAAGGCGAGTAATTTATAAAATCGAAAAAAAATATTCAACAAAAAGTGTTCCTAGTCAATCCAACCTCGCAACCCGTATGTAAATTTACAAGTTTTGATATATCACTCGACCCACTCATTTTGTCACTTCTACTTCAAACTTATTAAATATACTAAATATATACTTCACATCTTGGTAGCAGCTTTTATGATAGAGATTTCCCGGTATACACTCTACCACGATATCTACCCCCGTCTCTAGTAACTGATGCTATCATCACAGACAGCGTCATTGGTGATGGTTGCATTCTAAATGTATGTATCTTTCATTGAACTTACAGAGAATGTATATATATATATATATATATATATATATTGGTGCATTTTTTTCATCTTATTTATGCAATCTTTTATGGTTCTTTAAAAGTAGAGATGCAGCATCAGAAGTTCAGTTATTGGTCCAAGAACAAGGGTTGGAGATGGAGCTGTAATTGAAGATTCAGTAATTATGGGATCTGATATCTATCAGGTAAATGCAGTAATAAACTTTTCGCATGATGGCAATACAATTCTAATTTTTTATTTTTATTTTCGATTTTTTACACTAGAATAAGAATTTTCAATGTAAGCAGATGCATACCCAATAGACCATATGATCAACTCTACTGTATTAATAAAATGAGATTTTATTTAGAAAACATGAAATCAGAAGTTCTTTTTCTCATGCCAGCAGAGCGTACCTGAGCAGAGCATAAGTGGCAGGGACGCGAAGCATGTGAATATCCCAATTGGTGTTGGTGAAGGTTCTTACATAAAGAAAGCTATAATAGACAAGAATGTTAAGATTGGCAAAAATGTTAAGGTATGCCTCACCAAGATACAAATGCTCTAAAAAACCGGTCAAATATGATGTTCTTTACCTGCAATTTGCCCTTTGTATTTCATCCTAAGTTTGCAAGCAAGATGCTACAGTTGTCCTAGGTAAGCTTAGAATGACAAATATGATGTTCTTTTGACCCACAAAAACATGTATGATTGGTTGTCATGTATGTAGATCATAAACAGGGACAATGTACTAGAAGGGAACAAGGAAACTGATGGTTACATCATCACAGCAGGCATAGTTGTAATTTTGAGAGGTGCAATGTTCCCAGATGGAAGTATTTTATGACATTAACTAAAAGAAAATCATTCAGAGTTGACTTATTATGGCCCTTGATCTCAACAACCACAATGGTTCCATGTTTTTGAAGTCATACTGCTGCAGGGAACCTCAAGTAAACCAGTTATGATGCATAAATTGCAAATTTGTTGGGTTAAAGGAGATTCATAAACAGAGCTCAGGGATTTCTATAGGAATTGCTGATAAATGTTGTAAATTGTACAAATAAAAAGAATTATCCAATCCAAGTGTTCAAAAAAAGAGAAAGCAGATAAATGTGATTTAACAATACTATGATATAACTATACAGAACCACCACCACGGTGGCCTAGTGGTAAGGCGTCCCTTTCTCAAAAAGGTGTCGGGGTTCGAACCTTCCTAGGTAAACATCTTGAGGTGGTTAGGCCGCGTACATCTGAGTCAAAGACTCGCCCCTCCAGGGTAACATGAACAGGGAAAAACCTCTTTGTTTACACGTTTATGATATAACTATACATCACAAATTGACTCAGATATGTCACTAAACATAGTAGAGCAAATACAGCCCAGAACTTTAATAGCTTGAAATATGACAAGATTATGCTATTCATAATTCATGGTTGATTCAGATGTTGAAAGTAGGTCTGGCAGATGCATTTAAAGCAACCAAAAAAAAAAATTAAAAATCAAGATAGCTGGTTAGAGCAAATCAAAACCTAATTAGGATCATGAGTCCAATGTTGTGTTGAGAGTGTGCTATGCTGTTATGATGCCCTACTACTCCAAAAACAACAATTAAGAAAGAAAATTGTTTTTAAATCTTCAAACAAAGGAAAAATTACCATTATGATACATTTAATCTTAACTTTAATAAAAAAAAACTCACATTAACACCCAATTTCGGAATATGAGTATTCCAAATTAGGTGGTTTTGGAAATGGCAGCGATGGATATTGAAATGGGTTTTCAGCGGTGGTATTTCAGCGATGGCAGTGGGCGGTTGTATGTTTCGAATCAGAGTGCTACAGCAACAATTAGCAGTGGTTTGTTTGAAATTGATGGAGGAGAGTTCGTTCAAACGTTCGATCGCAAGGAAGGCTCCGGAATAGAGTCGCATGGGAGGGCTTCAAAATTGCACGAAGAGCTTCGAAGTAGAAGAGGGTATAAGAGCATCTCAGTCGACACTTTTATCTCTAAATTTTATGAGGTCATTCAATTTAAATAAGTTTTCAACTCAAACTCAACACTCTATTTAACTTTTCAAAAGTGGATCTCATATATTTAATTGTTATATTTTATTAAATACTTACTAAAATTAAAGATAACATTTTTTTAATTTATTTTACATTTCAATTTAAATATTTTACATTAGAAAAGAAAATACATTAATTTAAAATGTATACGTTTGTTTTATAAGTTTATGTATTTGTAAGTTTATGTATTTTTAAATTTATGTCCGCTTGTTTTATAAATATATATTTTATCGACCTATTGTTAATTTTGATATATACATTTCTATATCAAATATATACAAGATAAAAAATTAAATACAATTGTTAAAAATAAATACATTAATAGATAGGAGAAAGAAAATTAAATAGAAAGTAAATAAATTAAGTGGGTCTCATAGATAGAGTGTTGATTTCAACACTTCAAATCTAGAGTTTTTTTTTTTCAACACTTCAAATATAGAGTGTTAGATAGAGTGTGGTTGGAATGCCCAAAAACTCTATTTTGAAGGGATAGAGTGTGGGTTGGAGATGCTCTAAGTAGGGGTACCTCTCCCGCATACACGAAACACAATTGATAAAACGACATGTATGAAAATAAACGATTGTTTCACCTCAATGGAATGATAGAAATGATATTAATTTCATTCTGACATTTTTTTATTTATAAATAAATATAAATAAAGAATTTTATTCATTTTCAAATAATGTTATCAAACATAATATATAACGGAATTTGATTTCAATTTTATTGTATTCCTTCAAATCACGGTAAAACAAATGGGACCTTATTGTTTAGACACGTACCTGTTTTTTGTTGTATATAAACCATCTTTCATATTAAATAGGTTAAATTTGAGTTGTCTTGTATGACACGTACAATGATTACGTTGGGTTAAGGTCGTATATAACTTTCTTATGTTGACATGTGAACCTATATATTTGTGTAGATTTTTTCTTTTTCATATATAAACCAAGTTTGGATAAATTTATTATATAGACTCTAATAATCACGTTGTTGATAGTCATGGTCTACGAAAAATCAAGCAGGAAAACTCATAATTCTAAAACCTATTTTCTTTTTATATAAATCTTAACTACATTCTTATACTTAAACATTAGTGATATCATTTACACATAATATTTGCTAAATTATCATCTTAACTTTTCATATTAGTTTGTAGCAAAACGCATTCAAAGTTGGATTTATACAAAAGATTTGCTTTTTATATAGCAGGAGGCCAGGAGCTATCCTTAATCATATAGCGGGGGCTTTCCCTTTATCACTCGCAGAGCTACTTATACACTTTATCACATCAGAACTACCTATAATAAGAATCATAAATAAACACGTAAGTATAATGCTTAGTGAGCATACTACTTAACATCTACTGAAGCATATAAAAATTTATACATTGGTAATTTTTCATATAGCATTGTATAACCACAAAGTGTCATCACAATAACTCCATAATTTATTATTGGAAGCCAGTAACATATGTACGGGTCTTCCCTCCGTAATTACACTTGGTTCCAAGTAATATCTCTATAATTAGTTTTACTCCATAATAGAGTTTGTCCATAATCATGCAACCTATCAGCAATAACATATACAATCCACATCATAAACAAATACATACTTACAGTAAAAGTAAAGCAGTATACTCACAATGATTATTGATAATCTGAATCAATATCTTCAATTTGATACTTCACCTATTTAGCTTCTTCCCTATTAAATGTAAACTCCATAATTAACTTTTAATTCTTACTTTCTCCCCACTGCTACACAGCCGGTGTTGGCCTAGGACCCTACACGAGCCATGTAATTCTCGCGGGGTACTTAAATCACACGCCATGAGTTACACGGGCTTATAAATCGATTATACGTCCAAACAAGTGTTCTATACACTTAAACAACTTATATAGTTGTTTATACATCATAATTTGGACATTAACACTCTTAAACTATACTAATTTACCATGATTATATGCTAATACATAAGTTAATCACATATTAA